>VZTO01023655.1:0-41290 GCA_013400615.1 Syrrhaptes paradoxus | reverse complement strand
AATAATGTATTATTAATTTTTTTTGTTTTTGTTTTTTTATATATCTTTTTTTTTTTTTTTTGGTGACCTAGAGAAGACACATTCATGTTTTTTTTCTGAACAGCCAGGGTGACATGTCTATCCCAATAGCTGTATTTGGGTGCATAAGAAAACATGTATGTATGTGTGTGTATGTCTTTAGTTGTTTGTCAGTATGTTCAATATTTGGGGTTTAATTTGTATATACAGATACCTGTTGCATGTTTTGTATAGTAACCGCATATCTGTAACTCACCCAGATTTACATGCTGGTATTTCATATTTGAAATCACAAACAGGTTGACTTGAAAAAGGTTTTGTCTGTTGCTTCTTAGCTCACAGATGAATTACAAACTATAACTAGGAAGCTATACTGGCAGTTCTGTGCATGCCTGCCTATGAATCTTTGTGTCTAACTTTGTTTTGGATATGTCTTCTGTTCTTAAGCAACTATGGCTTTTACATGAGCAGGTATTTCACACAGACGTGGAAAAGATGGCTTTGTAAGCAAGCATGTACAAAGGTAAAAATAGGAAAACTTTACTAAATGTCTGAAATTAAAAGTAGAAATATACTCTGGGTATTATGGAGCCTTTGTCTAGTTCCCTTGGTTTCATTTTATTCCAACTATTGAGCTATAACGGTAACATTTGGTATCATAGTTCAGTAAAGTCCACTGTAACTGTACAAGCTGTTTTGCGAAGTAGATTAATTTTGAGTGTCTAAAATTATTTCTGACCCAAATTTATTTGCTTTAAAGAAGCTAAGCTATTGATGACTCGGATATTTTAGTACCATCTGATTCCATAAAACTGCTAATAATCCTGTGTGAGACTTGGGATCCTCAGAAGCCAGGGCTAGGTTTCTGCAGCCATCATGCAGATAGGCATAAGTAAAGGTGAAAAAGCAGATGATCATAAACATATGAGCAAGATGATTTGGTAAGCAGGCTCTACCAAGTCTGAGTTCTTGCAGTGGTTGCCTCTGTAGCAATTGTACCATAGCCAGACAAAAAAATTCTTGGTTCCTGCCATGTTACCTCAGCTAGAGGATACGTTTTAGGACTGTGAAGCTTGCACTTATTTCATATATCCATTTAAAACGAAACAAAAACAACCTGTGTGTTTAATAATATGATTTAAAACCAATGCATTTGAAAGAAATACTACATGGCACACGTTCATTAGTACAAATTATGTCTTTTGTTTCTCTGCCCACTTTTAGAGAGATTTGATTTGTCTGAAGCTGAAGCAAGGCTTTGGTATGTGAAACTTGGAAGATATATGTTTAAAATGTTACAAAATTGCTTTTTCTAAACATGTAGTTAGTTTGTTCAACTGCTTTTGGAGATAACAAGGCAAAACTCTGTTATCCACCTGAAATTTGTAACCTCTCCTTCCTCATTTTTTAATATGAAAAAAATTGTCTGTAGCCATAGCTGCTGTTCGGAACATTAAATTTGCATGGGATCAACAATGAATCAAACATGAGAACTGAGACAGATATAATTATTTTCCCTGTAGGTATGGGGTAAAAAATGTGCAGAGGAGGGAGTATGGCAAAAAATCGGTGTATATAACTTAGATTTCCACACTCACAAGTTGCTTTGGTCTTGCCAGAAATCTAAGGCAAGAACTCCCCTATTCTCAGCTCCTGCTGAGTTGTATTTCAGTAAGATGATCAAAGGTGTAAGGATACGTGAATCTTGTTCACTAGATGTTTCAACTGTATCCAGCACAGACCTTTCGAAGTTGTTCTCATTAGCTTTTGGTACCAAGAACCCTTTTGGTTGCAAAAATGCTACCAGCATCCCAATGTGTGTCAGAGGGGAAAGGAGGGAGCCTTGGGAACCGTTGCCATTGTTCTGTACCACTGCAGCATTCATATGCAGCAAGGAAATACTGTGGGGAAGGCAGCAATGCTGTTGTACTTCTTTTGTACTTCCAGGGTGAAATGGAAATCTAGGGGAACAGGAGGAAAAATTCTATTCCCTGGTGTGGGTTGTTCACCTGAAGCACAGTGTTATTTAAGTTTGTGTTATGAATGATCTGTTGTTTGCTATTAGAACTGCTGTAACTGATCTTTGCTCATTATTGTTTTTGCATATGAAATGAGCTCTATTTATTGCTTTCCCCAGGCTGTTGCTTCAATCATTCTGTTTATTTTGTTACATACTTATGAAATCTTTATGAAAGAGGAACGCAATACATTAGGCATTGTATAAATGTCTTGCTTCTGCAAGGGTTTCCGGAGAGACCATGTATTGCTCAAGTTTCTTGTGTTTACTTTATATAGGCAAAGGGACTCCAGTGTACCCTTTCCTTACCCCTTTTTCTTCTGAGAATTCTTTTACTAGTGGCTCTAGACTGATAGTTTTTACTGGTTTGAGATTTATTCCTATGAAACAAAGCATTGCTAGAAACAGAATGAACCATTCTTTCTACTGCCTTGACTCCAGTTTCAGGTTAACATGTGATAGATAGGTTTGTATGTCTAAGGTTTACGTTCTGTGATGACAGAATGCATAATTTGAAAATTAAAAAACATGTTTATCTGTGTGCAGTTCATATGTCTTAGCCTTCCTGCAGTGACTAGTCTAGAGCTTGGCCCACATTCTGGGCTGCTGTGAAGATTTATGATGTGCTATAGCAAAAAGTGCTTTATGATATAGCTCTTAAAATTGCATTAAAAAGAAATAGCTGTTACTGAAAGAGAGAAATCTAAACAAAGGCGCTTGTACTAACTCCAGAAGTAGTGCATCTGAATCCTTCTTAACTGTGTGGAATTGAAACTCTGTTTTTCATTTGTGCAGGACAGGTTAATTCATCTATAAACACTTCTTTACATTAGATAGTCCAAAGTTGTTTTTAAAATTATGTCTCTGCAATGGTACTTGTTACTTTTAGACATACTTGAAAAAGCCCACTACAGTAGTAAAGTCATCTGTTCCCTAACATTGCACCCTTTGATTATAATCTACAGTATAAAATGCATATGTAAATCTTTAATCTTTGTTTCTATACTTGTTTATTCTCACCTGACATGTGCTAGAATTGCTTTCTGTGTTTTCAGTTGAACACGATATTTGTACGTTTCTAGGTGCCCAATGCTTCTGTTCATTTGGATGTGTTTTAGTGTTGTGTAATTCAAAGTCTGTGTTAAAAAAGTATTTAATTCTTCTCTAGTGTTGTACTAAGCTACATATATCTTTCATTTTATCTTTCATTTCCTATGTGGAAGGAAGCTGTTATCCTTTCTGAACAGTCTGATGTAATGGAGCAACTTCAAGATCCCCTTCAATTGACTCTCTTAAGAAACCAACTTCAGTCTGGGTAACCAAATGTTTTCTTGTTTTGGCTGGTTGTTTTTCAGTTGTCCTGAAAATACATTTTCTTCCCAGAGGAGCTTTGATTTGTTTTCAGGAGCATATGCTTATTAAGTTGCCATTGACATACATGAATATTATTTCTAACTCTGTATTATATGAGTCTCTGTCATCACAGCATGATGTCATCAGAATACTTATTTTTTAATAGTTTTTATGAAGTTGGAACGAGCATTTTGCAGGATTTTACTTTTGTTAGTTTAGTTCTGGGGAACGGTAGACGTGCAAATGGAATAAGTTTATGACATTCAAATATTCATTCTTTCTTTAAAGCAGCTTTGTTGATGGGACTAGTGATAAGATGACAGGTTGGTCATTCCACGGAGGCTGGATGCTGAGTAGAGCTAACATGTTCAGCCAGTCACGAGCAATAGTCGATACCGTACTGTTACAGGGCATTACCTTTGAATCACTTGCAATATTATCAGAGAACTGGGTGTACTGGGTATAGCTGCAAAGCATTTAATTGGTAGAGGTATACTACTGAGTATCTTCTGCTTCAAATATCTAGTTATTTAAAAGCACCTGGTTCTGGTGGGAGAAGGGAATGGCTAACAAAACGTCTATATTTGTAGATGAATGTATTTATATATTCTTGTGTAGTGTTTGAATGTTCCATCATATATAGCTGATGTATAGCACTGGTTGATTTGGCTAAACTGGCTGATTATTCCTCACAAGTAAAAACTTGTCTATGGAATTAGTTTACATTTAAACATAAAATTTCTATATACTGTAGAGAGATGAGGAAAAGCTTTTTTTTAATTTAATTTTTTCCCCAAAAAGACCCTCTGGGATTTTTTTTTTAATACTATGCTATTTATTAAAGCACTATTTTCTTAGTTGCTTTCCTTCCTAATCAGTGTACAAATATTCTTGTCTTGGCAGACTAGAAGTAAATATTGCTGTCAAATTCGCTTTGTCCTTATGACAATAATGAAAAACATGAGACATATGAAGAACCATATATCAAACTGACAAGCTGGAAGCTAGGATTTCTTAGTAGGAACAACAGAAATACAGCTCTAACATGGTTCTGAAATACATTAGTACCTTTTAGGTAATAAATCATACTAAGGAACTTCCTAGTCTTAAAGATTTTATGTGCTATTTTAACTGTTTTTCTAGAAGAATGATAATTATGCTATTTTACTGAAAAATAACCTGTCACCAAATTCAGTGCTTATGAAAAACAGATTGCAGAAATATATGATTGAAAATCATCAGACTTTTAAATATTTATGGATCAGTTAAAATATCACCCATATTCTTGCTGTTCGTTTCAGATTATGAAATAAACTGCAGTGATTTAAAATGTGTCTTTGGATAAATATAGAAATAGTTTATGGCTGTAAACAATTAACAGCCAAGTGTTGATGTCCTTAATCAGCTCTTGTTCTTGCAAAACACTGACTTAGCTTTAGGTATGGTGGTTTGAAAATATGTTTTCCTAAAGGAGTTAACTATTGAAAAATGGTTATAGTGCAAGAATCAAACAGGAGTTTAAGGAAGGCTGTTTGTTAGCCCTGCATTTACATACTGGGCTGTGAAAGAAATAGTGGACTGTTACAGCTGATTCTTAGGCAGGAAGGGAAGTGTTCAGGACATGTTTCACAAAACAAAATAAACCTTGTGAAAAGCTTAAGACCACTCAACCTCATTACTTATACAAAAGCGAAAAATCGACCTTGAGTAACTTTGAATGTACTGAATGGCTTTTAGAAGAATATTTTTTTTAATTAACATCACATAGTTTATATTTCTTTTCATGTGTATACCGAGAGTGAACAACCTACAGAATTTTTCTGAAACTCTGTTATCTCTAAGAATGGTGATTTCATGATCTTAAGGATGACATTTAAATGTATTATAAAGACTTCAGGATCCAAAGGATACCTGTGTGTAGCCAAGCCAGAAGCACTCCAGGCTCGTTTGCTCACAAGCAGCCATTGCACAGCATCGTGAAGATGTTGTCCAAGGAATTACTCCTATGTAGCATCCCAGTCAACAGACCATGAGACAATGAGTTGCCAAGATACTGATGGTCCCTGGTTCCAAGTGAAGGAAGGATGGCTGGGGAATTTTGATATTAATGTACTTGATCCATTGAACCAGTTTATTAAACAAAATGTGGGGGATGAAAGAGTGTTTTTAGATGAAAAGAGGAAGTAATGTTCACTGTTCTTAATATGTGATTCAAAGCAACACTGATTGAGAAACCTGATTGAGAAAGAGTGAAGTGAAATGATTTGTAATGGCAGAGGTGTGTTTTCCAGATAATGTTCCACACTCTCACTAATTTACTTTAGAAGACATCTGTGATAATTGAAGAAATCCAGAAATGCATTTTGTTCTGAGTTTCCAAGGTTCTAAACACAGACTCAGGATTCTTTACTACCATCTGCTGCCTCTGAAATGCCTTCAAAAATTACCGTCATTTTCACTCAGCGCTAATGAACTTGAACATTTTTCTCTGTGAAAGAACTGAATTGAGCAAACCTAGTACTTTCTACTTTGAATCTCTTAACCTCTTTTTACTGAAGCAGAATGGTTTGTTAGCATCAGCCATCATTTTCACATAATTGCCTTTTCATTCATGCTTGTTTTCTCTGACAGTATACACAGCAGACAATCCTTGTCTCAATGTTTTTGTAGTTTCTTAATTACGTGCTGTCAATGTTGAATTAATGTTTTAAGACTGTCTGAGTATCTACGTACTCTTTTGTCACCTTTCTTAACTTTGTGTGTCATATTGAAGACTCCTAGTAATTACTGTAATAGTACTTCAGAGAAGTTATGTCAGCCTGCGCATACCATTAATGCATTAATGTGTCAAAACAGCGGTGAATGACACAGCTCTAGGCAATCGTAAAAGCTACTAATGGTAGCCCAACTCAGAGGAATTGATTTGTAAGCAACGCTAAAGCTATAAAACTTTCGCCCTGATATACGGCTTCACAAAGTCTTTTTCTACCATCAGCCTTATTTCTAGTGCGTAAGTACCAGCTGTTTGAATAAAGTAACAATCTGTAAGGACAAAACTTTCCATGCTATCCATGCTAGGCTATTCCTACTGGAGGAAAGGTAGCAGAATGACAGAATATTGGAAAAAATTTGGTTGTTGACATTGAAAAACAAAATTCCCAATTCTGCACTGTTTCACTAGCAAGAATCTAGAGTGACTCAAAAGATGAGAGGAGGACATTTTGACTTAAATTTTAATGAGTGAGATTGGACTTTAAGGTGAACTATATTTACACACGTCTAATGGAAGGCATTTATTAGCTAGTTTGACAAATAACTGACAGCTAACGTTAAAATGGTGAAGAAAAAACAACAAAAACTACCTGGGACAATGGGACTACCTGGGACTACAGGAGTGGCTCCTGAGAGAAGCTGTTGGAAGCTTCCCCAGCTCCAAGTCAGACCCACCTCTGACCAAGGTTGAGCCCACCAGCAATAGTGGGAGCACCTCTGGGAGAACATAGTTAAGACAGGAAAAAAACCAAACCTGCTGTGAACTGTCAGCAGAGAGAGGGATGGGATGTGAGAGAAACAACTCTGCAGAGACCAAGGTTGGTGCAGAAGGAGAGGAGGAGGTGCCAGAGCAGAGATTCCCCTGCAGCCTGTGGTGCAGCCCATGGTGAGGCAGCTGTGCCCCTGCAGCCATGGAGTTAATGGGGGAGCAGATCCACCTGCAGCCATGGACAGTAACGGTGGAGCTGGTATCGACCTGCAGCCATGTTGGATCAGGCTGGAGCAGGGGAAGAGTGTGAGGAGTCCTGCCCCTGAGGCAGCAGAGACAATGTGTGATGAACTGACCACAACCCCCATTCCTCCTCCCCTACACCACTGGCGGGGAGGAGGTAGAGAGATTGGGAGTCTCTGAGCCTGGGAAGAAGGGAGGAGGCGAGGGGAAAGGTGTTTTTTAAGATGTGGTTTTCCTTCTCATTATCCTACTATTTTTTTTTTTATTTTTATTTTTAACAATTCCAACCCCTCCCGCCCCCCCAAGATGGGAGTGGCTTTTGCCCATGGCCATAAGAGGTGAATGATCCCTCTCTGTCCTTGCCTCAACCCACAGGGTTTTACCTTTGTTCTCGCAATTCTCCTCCTGTGAGGGAAGAGTGAGTGAGTGCCTATGTGGTGATTATTCCAGGTGGGCTTAAACCATGACATACAGGTACAGGGAAAACAGTTTTCTAATGGCTCTTGGGTTATGACCTTTTAATGCAGCACCCACTTCAGCATCCTGGAATTTGGGAGAGTTGCCTGTTACCTCAGTGGACATAGGGGAAGGAAAGTGTACGGGAGAGAGGTGGCACCTTTTGAAGAAGGGCAATACAGCTGCAAAACTTTGGGTTATGTCATATCTAAAATAAAATATACTCAGAAAAGCATCTCATGATTCCTACATCTATATATTATGTGTGGATAGGAGACTATTTTTACCTTCCTGAATAGAGCCTGCAGTTTCACTTTCCTGAACTTATTTTTTATCAAAAATCCACATGCATTTATTGCAAACAAGGGGGAAAACTATTTGAAAGTTTCACATCAAATGTCAGTACACAACTAAAATCCTGACTATGCTGATGTCGGTGGGAGCTTTGTTGTCAATGTCAATGAAAGCAGAATTCTGCTTTATATATTAATGTATATCTTATTTTCCTGCAGAAGTGAGTGCTGGAAGGAAGGACTTTCTAGAAATGGAAAATAAATGAAAACCAGCATAGGACAGGTGATGAGAGAGCAGGTTAGTTTAAATGGAGTTGAGAGGCAAAGAAATAGGAATGCCGAACAGAAGATTAGTTAAAGGAAGGCTGAGAGGAGAAGAGGAATGAAAAAGAGAATTATAAAAGAATTTCATAATATTCATAATAGTAAGTTGAAAAGTTTAGAATCTTGATCAACTTGGTGAAATATTTTTTCTGTTCAGTGTCTGGGTAACAACAAGCCCTTGGCAGACTCAGACATTAACCTGAAGTTAGTCTAAGGGCTCTCCTGTTTAATGAAATGTACATTTTGAACTGGGGGCAAGGGGGAGGGGGGCGGAGGAAGAGTTGAGGGGGGAGGAACAGGGGTGGGAGTGTTCTGAGCAACCATCCCTTTGTGACTGTAATAACGTTCTTCACCTGCCTCCCAGAACACCTGGGAAATCATGCTTGGAAGCCAGAAATACTTTCTACTATTTCACTGAAGAACCAACTGCCAAGTGAAAGTTATATAACAACAACATTTAATTAGTGGAAACAAGGCGAAAGAACTAGGGATAAGAAACTCTTCAGCCTTTTTTTTCCTTTCTTTCCTCTTCTGGTATTTTTATTGTAGTTGTGGTGGCCTGAGGGCATTGGCTGGTTTATAGGCACCTTTTATTAGAGTGATTAGCATTCTTTGGGGAAAAGAAGACACAAACTTTTGAGGCAGCGTAGAGGGGGAAAAAAAAAAAGTCCTTGTATATCCAGAAAATTGTCTACTTGTTTTTTTCTTGAAACTGTCCATTCTGTGTTTAGGAACTTAATGTCCTCTCCACCTTATCTGCTTTTGATGGGGATGTGAGGGAAAAAATCCATTATTTAAAAAAAAAAAATAAATCCAGGCATTTCATTTTTTCTACCTGCACAATTAGTCACTGTGATTTTCTGGTGCTAGAGCTGATCTCCATCTCAGCAAAGCTTGACAACGACCAGCAAGGTACACAAACTGTATTTTAATGCCCAGAAATTTTTTTTTTTTTTATGTTTAAGATGCTCGATAAAGCTCTCCATAAAGGTGTAAAGGGAGGTTTTCCTAAGTTTTGTCAATACCTAGACTTTTAAAATAAAAATGGGCTATGAAAAGTTTGTGGTAGGTAAGATATAAGTAAACATGATGAAAAGGTAGGTTTCAAAGCACAAGATACTGTGGAAGTCATCCATGCTACATTTAGCAAATTGCTGTTATACTGCTTTTCATGGTAACCACTGAACATCAAAACCATCACTGTTGATAATTCATAAGTTCAAGTCTGAGGTCTCCCATGTATTACACCCACCCTGTATATTTTTTTTTCTTGCTCTTTTCAGTTAAGTGTACAACATAATAGTGTTAAGTGCTATGCCTCTCTTAAAATTTACTAATTTCATCTTTCAGTCCAGGGTAGTTTTAGTTAGTCTTAGATTTTTTGAGGAAAAGAAAAGAATGTATGTGTTACTCTTACGAGCATCGTGGGAAAAACTTCCATCTAAGATCTAGCAAACATTTTTTTCAGCTTATCAAGACCTGTATTTTTTTTCTTAACTGTTTCTCATGCCCTAAAACTTTCTCCCACAAAGGAATATTTAAAAAAAAAAATACACTGAATGCCATGCTAGAGCAGGAATCCACAGTGAACATGTTTAAAAATGACAGAAAGAAACCTTAAATAATCTTTTGGATTTGCAAGGATAAAGTGACTGAAATGTCCTCATGGGAGGATTATCAAGTAATGCTAAGTATCTTAACAGAAATTACTCTCCTTTTTTTATTGTGTGTGGAGCATTAATGGATTATAATATGGATTATCTTGTGTGTGAGATGGATGCCATAATTATAAATATTTAGGAACTTAACACGTAGCATGAATCAAGCTCGTAACATGAATCAAGAATATTTTGTCATCTAAAACCAGTCTACAGATAGAAGCACTGTGTGGTAGCTGTCCCAAAGATGCTTATTAATCTTACTCGTGTGTTGCACTTGCCTTGAATAGTTTATTTTCTTAATAATTTAGGGGTTTTTTTTTCCATAATTCCTTTCTCATAAAAAGTTATCCCATTATTTCCACTCCGCCCTTGGTACACTTGATAATATTTAATGTCATAACAGACAGATAGGTCAAAAGCAAACATTTACCTTTGTGCAGAAGTGCATTCCTTCACAGTGGGAAATATATTGTGTTCAATACTTCTGCCACGAGAAATAGTGTAGACATCGAGGGACAAGTACTTAGGCTTTTTTTTTCTTTTTCCTGCCAAATGTCATGACACAACATATAGCCTAAAAATTATTTTGGTTTTAAACATAAAATACCTTTACTGGTTGGCATAACTGAACAGCCTTTACCCAAAATTCATACCACCATGCTTCTAGCTGTTAAAAGAGCTTCTGGACCTCTGATAGCTGTGCGTTAGCCTGGGGTGCAAAACACATTCCCATCAGCTGTCCTCAGATCCACGAAGCAGCCAGTTACTCTCATGGTATGGTTAGCTACAAATACTGAAGTTGTAGCCAGCTGTCCTGGCCAGGGTCCATCTGGGGGATGCATCCTCCAAACCAATCAAGCTCACAGTTGCTTTCTGTTGCCTTTAAGTCACCTTCGTATTTTCACTTTGCTTAGCTAATGAGCGTTTTAATCTGAAGAATTGAATTGAGATGCTGTTATTTCAAATACCTAGAGTAAAGGCTCCATTTCTTTTTGCCATTAAAACCAAAAGCTAATGGCAAAAAGGTACTTTGGGAAGTACAAATCCAAGATTTGAAGCTTTTATTGCATTTATGTAGATTTGCTTCTAAAATGCTTAAAAATTTCCTCGCAAGGTTAGAGAGACCTAGAGAGAGCAAATTGTTTTAAAATGCTTATAATTCATGTAGGTGATGTAGGCTTTTTGCCAGAAATTTTTTTTTCACCTTTCTAGAAAAATGTCCTTCCAGCTTCAATCCATTGAAGTGTTGGCATTGTCTTGATCCTGAATTACTAGGACAATATTATAAAAAAGCAAAAGTTGTAGAAGATAAACATACTCTGTGAAGACTATAAAATGCTTAGTAGAGCTACTGTCGCAATCATCCTTAATGGTTCTTGAAACATTACAGTACCTATGAGTATTCAAAAATATGCATTTCATTAAATAGGCTTTAGTAATCAACTGGGACATAATGATTTCTTCGACACAGTTTTTATTATTAATAAAATGAATTGTAGCTTACTGCTTTAGTCCTTCCATTTCAGAAAGGCAAGTGAGGCACCAGCTGCACACTACGTGTGAAATACAAATCCTTCCATTTGCTTAAATTCCATCTTGGTGTAAAATGTATGCCACTCAAAGAAGCAGTGTAATATTGTAGAAATACTGGAGAGTCATAAACGTTGTAATACATTTTGAACAAGTGCTTTAAAGTACTTCAGTAACTTTAAAGTACAATCTGAGACCATGAAAAATTAGTAGTTTAACTGCGATGTGTTAAAATGCTTTAACTCATCACCCAAAAGGCTTTCATCCTTGTAATAATTTTTTGAGCATCTAGAATAATGACATGCCAATATATCTCTTTAAAATCACATTTGCTATATGGAGGCTTTCTGAATTCTTTTGGAAGATACGTATAACATAACGTGGTGTGCCTAATTTAAAGACTAACCATCTGTTTTGTTTACTTCGTCTTTTTCTTGCCTTCTTTTTAGTACTAAGAAATGCATGGTCCTGTTCTGTACCTGACCTGGTCCTTTTGCTTCCTTACAAGCATAGTGGTGCTGTGATTTCCCAAAGTCCAAGGGGCTGTGCACAGTGGCCAAACAGTGGGTTGACCTACTTGGACAGCAGGCTAGTCCTAGTGTCATGGGTTAAGCTGGGACAGAGCTAGCTTTCTTCATAGTAGCTAGCAAGAGGCTGTGTTTTGGATTTGTGCTCAGAAGAAAGAGATAACAGTGATGTTTTGTAGGTGTTGCCAGGACAGTCAAGGTCAAGTTTTCAGCTTCTCTGCTGTGCTAGACAGGAGAAGCTGGGAGGGAACATAGCCCAATTACTAGCCTAGGATTTGATCTTAAGTTCAGGATTGAGACCCAAAGTGGCCAATAGTCTATTCTATAACATACACGTCATGCCCAGTATAGAGGTGAGGACCCTTTGGAAGCTTGTCCCTTGTTGTTCTGAATTCCTTCTTGCTCTGGGTCAGGTCTCTTGGGGTGGTCCCTCTCACCGGGTTGTCTTCTTCCCTTGGTCAGCTCTCAGTCTGGGATTCTCAGACTGTTATCTCCATTCTGTGAGTGTGGTTTTGGGACTTTCCCTTCTCTGGGATCATTGGCTTTGGCTAGGAACAGGCTGAGCCTTGGTCATCATGTGGTAAGCAGTGTCACCGTGCATCGCTCATTCGTATATTTGTATATATTATTATTTTCAATATTACTATAGTTTAGTTATTAAATTGTTCTTATCTCAACCCACAAGTCTTTTTTTCTCCTTACGCCTTTAATTCTCTCAGCCATACCCGGGAAGGGGGGTGGGCAGAGCGAGAGAGCAGTTGTGTGGGATTGGCTCCCAGCCAAGGGTAAACCCATCACACCCATATATGGAAGAAAAGCTTGTGCCGTGAAGGTTGTAGTAGCTGACACGTTCTCTTTTTCTCTCATCTGAATCTACGATCATGCTACTTGGCTTCACTGGACAGTTGTTATCTGAAAGGCAGTTTCTGCTACAGAGCATGCAGACTCTTCTCTTGGCATGTGGAGTATGCCGAGCTGGTCGTTCTTGGTAGTCCTCTAGTGCGTTACCTTTGCAGAAGTTTTGCCTGATCTCCAGGCATACCAGTTGTGGTTACTTCTGGTGGAAACGCAGCACTCTAGGGAAATGTTCCTCATGTCATTCAGACTGAAATTTCTTGAAACTGCTTTTGAAGAAAAGTATGTTTTACTGCTCAGACTTCTAGTTTGGCTGGTTACCTTTTCTCCTCGGTGGATTTTCTGCTGAATATATATAATCAGGACAAAAGTTGCATGGTATTTACAATGGATTCAGATTTCTGCATATGAAACTGTTCTATCTTAGCTTTCCGTATGCTTGCTAATTAAAGACATTTTAAAGTGATGCTATACACTGAATTACAGACTGTGTACCATCCTGTTTTGAAGCCATGTGATCGTATATAACAAAATTATTTGTTTTGCCAAAAGCACAAGAACTTTTGCTCTGCATAGAATGTTCACCTGTTGTATAAATCAGTATATAAATGTGTATAAAATTATGTTTAGCTATAATGAACTTCTGAAACTTTTTCTAATGTTCTTGAATGTTAGGAGGAATGGCAATGACGAAATCTCTGTTGCCTAATCGGTTTATAAAATTTGTCTCTGTTGCAGCCACTAAATTTTTTTTGTCAGCAAGGGAGCATATGCTTGTTTTTTCCAATCATAACCCTGGATTTTCAAATTTCCTCTGAAGAGAAACACTCTCTGGAAGACAGTTCAAAGTTCATTATTATTTCTTAACACTTAAAAATTATTAAAATGCATAACACAACATAACTTTATTAGGCTGTTTTCTAAATCAAACAATAAGAAAGTTCAGTTGTACATTAAAAGCTGTTCTACTTTCTTAGAACCATTCTTCTCCAAGTATGAGAAAACATGTCAGAAAATGAAAAAAAAATTTAAAATTCTGAATCCATATGCTTTTCAGTTCTGGTTTCCTTTCGGAATTTCTGTATCTTATATCTACAAACTCTGTCAGACTGAAATAAGAAAAACACACACCTTTTATGAAGAGTCTCACAGCTATAGGTAGGGTTGAAAACCACTCTATATTTTGCCTTGGCTCATATTTTGCCTCGGCTCATATTTTCCTCCATCTTTTGTACTACTCACTTCATATTTTAAATAAAAAAGCAAGAGAATATAAAAAGAGAGAAGGAAAAAACTGTGGTCAAGCAGGAAGGAGTTCGAGAAAAACACTAAATGACTTGTGTATAACTGTTCTGGGAAAAAGCACAAAGAATTTGTGATATGGAGGTGGAGAAGAGTAGGTTTAACTGCACAGTGTGAACAGAAAAATGTCTGGGAGGATCATTCAAAAAGGATACTAGATTAGCAAAGCGTGTCTGTCACGGCACTGTACAGCACAGTGCCTGAAGACTGATTGGGAGCTGTGTATTAAATACATTATAGTCACTTTCTATGTCTGTATGTATACGTGCACAAGAAAAAAATGCTTAGGTGTTCTGTACTGTATACAGTTTGTGATAAACTGTGAATAATCTTGTTAGTTTAGATCCCCTTGTTTGTAACTGAAACTCCCAAGCACACAAGTGACCATGTGTGAGCCATGGCTTATCTCTTTGTAGAATAGCATTCTGGCTTATTTTTCCTTTTAGTAATTGTTTTCTGTTACATTTGTAGACATTGGGTAAAGACTGTCTGTCTGCTCTTTTTGGATACTTGGTCATATAAATTCTTATTGCTGAGGCTATTTCTTGCTGTTTTGAGTATTCCTCTTCCTAGTTATGGGATTTGGCTCTAAACTTCTGATTGATAGTAATCCCAGTGCTGTACCTATGCATTCAAGGGGAATGGGGGGGATGGATGGATGATGTATACATTAATCACTTTGTACCCTTTCTGTGTATCCCTGCTTAGTTAAGCTTAGCATATTCCTAAAGAGGACACTATGGGCCAGATCCTGCCATATACAGCACGTATGTTATCACACAGTACAGGAGTGGAGAGCTTTTAGGGTCTCTCAAAAATTGCTTCTTCCAATTCTCGCATTAGAAAGGCTACCTTGTTTTCCATTCAAGAGATACCTCTCTATCCTACTTTTGAAGAAAATCCAGGTGGGTACTTGATTCACAGTTCTAGATTTTAAAATAGCTGTGAGCTCTTTGGTTATGTTGGAGACACTGACAATGTTACAGGATGATGTTAACAGTTCCTATTTTTTTTGAGAGAGAGAGTTGCTTTAGTTAATGAACTGATATCTGGAAAAACATTCTTGTAATGTCCTTAGTAGATAACACTAATATGTTACCAAATGTTGGACCACACTCTGTGCACTGCGGGTGAAACAGGTCGCTATTATGATGTTTATGAGATACTCAGTTAAACTTTGCAGATATGTAGCATGCATAAGTGCAAAAGGTCATGTACATACAGATATCTTTATATAAAAAATTCCAAACAGAGAGGGCATTTTTCTTCTCAGACAACCAGTTTCCTTTGGTGGCCCCCTGAGCCTACCGTATATTTTACCTTGTAACCATGGCAGTGCAATAATTCTTGAGTTGAACCTTTTCAGGGAGCACAGCTTAAGTTTCACCAGCAGCAGGAAGCATCTGACTGAAAGGCAAATCATGTTCTTCTGGAGATGGGATGCATGCTGTGTAACTTTGAGTTCAGTGTGGGTCTGGGAAGGGGGACAAGTTTAATAAATTCCTTCCCAGAGGCAGCTTTTTCTTCCTCCTGCCTGGAGTTACAATGGGCATTTTGTTCAACTGCCACACTTCATTCTTTAGAAAATGCACAGAACTTAATTGTTAGAATCAAATAAAAAATGCTAATCATTTTTCTACTGCTCTCCTGGTAGCCCACGCTGATTTAAATATTCCCATCATTGTCACCAAAGAAAGAGAAGTTACTTGAATGTTTTTACTAATGTTTAAAAACTGTGAGAGCAAACAGAAAATTAAGGTATTAATGAGTGAAAGAGGAAAGATATTATTATATTTACACCACATTCTGATGGGTTGTAGATCCATATCTCGGCAGATCACTCAGCCCTTAAATTGACTGTCATACTGTACGCATCATGTACATTCAGTAAGAACTGTAAAAGGGTGACATGATGATGCTTGGGAGTTGTATTATTCTATGCACTCTGCATCTATTAATTTTGCCTATTCAAAGTGGGGTTTTTTGGTAACATTTCAACTAGTTTGTCCCAGAACACTGAAAAACCATGCAAGTGTGCAGAGAACCATTTGTGTACAAGAGGCAATTACTCTTTTTTACTGGGACTGTTTCAACATTATGAGTTACAGAGCTGTGCAGACATCAGCTGCTCGTCTGTGAAAATAACTCTTATTTAAAATGCAGCAAGAGAACACTACCTGGAAACATATTTCTCTCCTTTACTCTGCTATGCATTTGGCCTTGATCCAGCTTACATATAAATTAAATTGGTTATTTTCAAGCAGTTTATTTTTGATCATATTTGTGTGCCTGCTTGACAATAGCAGTTTACTTGCCTGATAATAACAGTGACTGCCTTATGCTCACTGCTGTCCTGGAAGATAAAATTGTGACTGGACTTGATTTATCCCTGAGCAGTTATACCTTCCTGTATGAAGGGGTCTATGCCTGGCTCGTATATTAATGGAGGATTAACATTAAGCATATATTAATGCTCAGAGCAAGGATATTTTGGAATATTTTGCAGCAAAAGGGGAGGGCATCCATCACTGTTATTTAGCCTGCGGGAATAAATATTTTGTGATACCGTAACTTTGCAAATGTAACCTTATAGGTTTTTACATGACTTAAGAGTTTTTGGGTGTGTTGGAGTAATGTTGTGTAGCTGGATTTAAACATAGATGTTAGAGAGATGTTAGTAGCAAAAACCTAATTTTTCTAAGGAATTTGGAAAAGTGCTTTTTGCACTGAATATTTGCAGTGAAGTAGTATGAGTTTTATTGCAGCTGGAATGATGAATTTCACGTTTGGCTTTCAAAGCTGTTAGAATTGGTTTATTACCAAATTATCACATGCAAAATTCTGAATGTTTGTATCTTCTGAAGAGAAAACGATTTCCTTTGTTTGTTTATGCTGTTACTTTAATCTGTTTAATGAGTTAAAGCATTAAAATTAATCTAGTGACTTGGCATCGGTCAGAAAAACAAAGCAGGTTTCTGAAAGACAATACCAGTCCAGAAATGGACTTCTAGTACTGCTTGTTGCTCTAGGGGGCAAAATAAATTTTAAAATTTTATGGGCTTGTAAGAAAATGTTAGTGAGGATTCACTTCCTAGCTTTTTACTGTAGTGTTAATTCTTGGCTGTGGTCAGCAATTACTGCGTGAAAACGTTCAATGATTTGCAGATTGTACAGCAAGCCAAGTTCTTTCCCACAGAATACTTCCATTTAAACTCTTTCCATCCTGTTTACACTTAAATACTGTACACTTATATCCAGTCTGAGATCTCTTCAAGGCTAACATTTTTTTCATTAATGTAAGTATTTTGAGGTTAAATATGGGGAGACAACAGTTTGTAGGAATTACAGGTATTTCTTTTTCAAAGTGGAACATTTGCTACGTTGTTTTTCTTGAGACAGATTCCTGGGGTGGATTTTTACCTTAAAGCACCAGGTTTTCATTAGTTAAGAGATGTTTTCCTTAATACGCATAGTTAGCACTGCCTGGAAAATAACTGTATCCTTTAAAAGCGTTACAACTTTAATTGCTTTCCCTGTTAAATAATAGCTTGTTCATTTTCTTATTAACGTAGGAAGAAAAGCAAGATGTGGACACTGTAGTTTAGTTGCACCGTAGCGTCATTAACTTATGCGGGAACCCTGCTGGGAAGCGGGTTGTGCAGTGCGGGTCATCATTCTTCCATTGATTCCTTGTGCTTCAGTGATGATGCTGCCAGTTTTCTTTCTTCTAACTTTGCTCCAGTTGTTTCTGAGTATTAGGGTTACAGCTGCTACTAGTGGAAGGAGATTGTCTTCCTGTAAGTAAAAAATACTGAAAGTTTTGGCTTCCTTGTTACTCAAAATTTCCAACTCCAGTTTAGGAGAGAGCTCAACCCTCATATGAAATGAAAATTTGGCTAGATGCTTGCTAGGATGCAACGGTTGAAGTTGTACCTTCTCAAACTTCTTATCTTGGAAACAGAGTACAATCAGTTGTGAAAACTATATTTCTATTCCAACAGTAATTTCAAAGACCCCAAAGGAAACTAAATTGGTGCCCAGACCATGTATAGTCCTACCGCCCCCAGTAGATGTAGGGTGAGAAATGCTGATTTGGCAGGAAGACGATGTATGATCACAGACACATCTGTGGCGAGCTCTAATGAGTTCCCTGTCCCACTGAACAGCTTCCAGGTGAGTTTAGTAGATGTCCCTGACATCTGCTGGCAGCTTCTTCCTTCCAGCAATGTGATTCTTTCATTGTACTTTTTATAGATGGATCTCTCATTAATTTTGTGATTTTTCTCTTTAAATGTGGTACCATGTAAAACTTCTCATGATGCACAGTCATGACAATGATTGTTCTGAAATCCAGGATATTTTGAAAATGGCAGTTAGTTGTTTTATAGATGTGCCACCTGTATACCATTACGCTCGTTCTGGAAGGGGAAAATATGAGGTAAATGTTCTCAGTATTTCTTGTGGAACTGTGGCACAGCTGGAATGCCAGACGAAACAATTTCAGAATCATACCATATTAACATTGTAGAAGAGTGCTTTTTGTAGGGCATTAGATGAACGTCTTAAACAGCATGTGCCATTCTCTTATTTCTCTAGAGAATTAAATGCTCAATGAAATGTAGTTTTTTAACTGTATTTCTGCATGTGTATGTTAGAGAAGAATATTTCATGAAGCATGCTCAGACAGCTCTTCTATCAGAAGATTACAAGATTTATGATGTTTGTTCATCCCTGTGCAGGTTTTTTTTTCATATTTTTGTACCAGATAAGAACTTTTTTTCCCAGAAGACTTTTGCCTTGGTGAAAATGACATTCTGAGCCTTAAGGACTCATATAATTTCTGGTAGTATTTCTGGTATGCAGAACCTAGTCTCTGAGTGTCCTGAAGTTAAAAAACGAGGATGCATTACAAGCTGTGGTATTTGAAGGGTCCTAGAAAAATATGGTCCTTATATGTAGAGATGTCACATTGATGAAGGACTGAAGTTTGGTCTAATTGAGCCATACTTGTCCTGGTGCTTGGAGGTGGACTTTTAGCTAACTAGACATGAGATTAAATGCTACTTGTGAGTACCGTTGTGTGAACATTTACTAGCAGTGATAAACCCCGTGTTCCTGCCAAGGGACCCAGCTAACTGGCTGCAGTTGCGTGTCTTCTTGTAGGGCTCAATCTTTGAGAGTGTAAGGCCCAGTCTTTTGGGAAATGTCCCTGAGAATGATTTTTGTTCTGAGGAGAGAAAAGTCTGTTTATACAGATTTTACAAACGCACATCTGTCTGGCTTCTCAGTTAGAATCTAAAAGTTCCTGGCTCCCCAAAATTGTAGCACATGTGCTGGAAATGTACTCAATGTCTCAGAAGTGCAGTGGTTTTTGAATATGAAAGAGCAGAGTTTTGCTTTATGGGATGCTGCTATTAACAGATATCTATCCACATCTGACCTGAAGCTACATACATAGAATCACAGAATGGCTTGGGTTGGAAGGGTCCTTAAAGATCATCGAGTTCCAGCCCCACTACCATGGGCAGGGACACCTCCCACTAGCCCAGGTTGCTCAAAGCCTCATCCAGCCTGGCCTTGAACCCCTCCAGGGATGGGACATCCACAACTTCCCTGGGCAACCTGGGCCAGCGTCTAACCACCCTCACAGGAAAACATTTCTTCCTAGTCTAAATCTACCCTCTTCCAGTTTAAATCCATTAAACATACACTCAAGATTATGTAGCTATTTCCAAAGAAGTCATTCTGCTGTTGTAACTGCTTCTCTGAGGTGCTGGATTTTTGGGTGTTTCTGGGTAGCTGATTTGCCCTCAGAATTAGTCTGGATTGGGAAATCCATCTGCTTGTGCCTTATCTATAGGATAAGCTCTCTAGCAAAGTGGCAGATGTGAGCTCATCTGCCTACAACATATTTGCAGAGAAGCAAAGCTGGTGCCTCTGTTCTCCCCGGTGATAATGCTCAGAGGTAGAATTAGTTGAAAAAGAGAGGTTGTACATTTACTGTGAAAGAAATGGATGGCTGAAATGGATTGAAAAATGGACACATATAAGAACCATTTGTTCTCTTGTATGAGTAGGAAGAAAGGCAAGATGTGGATGAGGGTGGAGAATGTCTTTCCAACTTTTCATGTGAAATTTGGAAAGCTCAACTCATTCAGGACATAATCCTCTCTACTAAATCCAGACCAGATGCTCGTTTCAGGAGAGCAAAGTTTCTGTTTCTTTAATTAATGCTCTTCAGCTCCTCCTTTTGAAGCCTAAAGCCTTGCTAGTCTTCTCAAGAGAATCTGCTAAATTTGTACCTTGAAGAAGAGAATAAGATTATTTTCTGGCTCTTGATCCACAAACGTGTTGCTTCTGCAGAATTCTGCTAGCTCTTCATACCCTGAATTTTTATGATTTTCCCTGCAATCCTTCCTATCTTCTATGACATTAAGAGACAAGATTATCTCTACTTTATTTCAAAAAGTTGTAGACGAGAAGCATATTTACATACCCTGGAAAAATTCATGGCTTCCAGCAGTGCAGTGATATGTGGTCAGTGAGGGAGGAGAGAATCTGCTAACGTGGAACCAACTGTTGTGATATAAACATAATTTATTTCCTCATATAGGTACAAACCCACAAATTTTCAATAAAATTGCAATATTCTGTGAACAATATTGGTTAGATATTTCTGTTTTCAGGTAGCCATTTTCCTGAAGAAATGTGTCTGTTTGCTAGATAAATCATATTATTTAAAATAATCTAGTGGTATTTATAAGTGTTCATTTATTGAACAGAAGGGGAAACCAGGGGAAAGAAAAAAAATTACTTCTGTTGAGTTTGAAAATGCTTTGGCCCAAATTTATCTTTCCATTTATATAAATGGAGCTTAATGAGGAAGGCACTGACCTGTACCTGAAGGTCAGACTCATATTGGTTTCAACTGCAAAGGCAGTGGGGTAATAACTATTAATACAATGCAGCCTTTGTTTGAATTGTTAAAAATTTCACCAAGGAAAATGTTTAACACAATTTAACTGTCAAAATCAAAGCTTTTTTTTTTTTTTTTTTTTTTTTCAATTGGCAAAGATTGCAAACCCTTGGCCTTAATTTCAAAGAGATTACTGGTTGTATCTTTCTGAATTTTCACAGGCTGATTTGTCATTAGGCTCCTTTTAACAAGAATACAGAATGCAAAACTAGAGGACGAAAGAAAGGTCTTATTGTAGATTTACAGTTCACTGGCAGTCTTTAGTATTAACTTATCCAGCATATGGTAGTTCAGGTCAGTTTAGGTCAGACAAAGCAATTCCATGTACATAGTCTCTTAAGAGTTAAAAAAATGCATTAAATACTGACTCTAATTAATATTAATATACTTGAATAAAAATATTCTTGGTATTTGTATCCATAATTTTCAATTGTAGGTTGTTATTCACTGTTTCACAATCTAGATCAATGTTTATGACCAAATTCTGAAATTATGGACATCACTGGAAGTGGACATCATCCACTTTGAACTTCTCAATCCGATACACCTTGTATCAGGCGTTGATCAGAGAAGGCAGTTATAAGTGCTTGTCCATGTAAGCCTACATTCCTAAGAATTTGTCCCAAATTTCTCACTCAGACTTGGCATTAATACAATTTGTCTTTAAGTTTAATTACATTACAAACTGATTTAATGCAGGCAGCAACAGAGCAGAATTGTTCTGCCTTGCTAATATAATTACCTCATTTGTTCCATCTAAAATGCAAAATGAATGTAGGGATACTTGCCCAGTTTTTAAAATGTCTGGAAATCCTTGGTTGCAGAATACAGGATGATTTTTAAAATATGTTGGCTAGTTTTAAAATTATTCTTAGCCATCCCATTTTAATTTTACTACCTACTACAAGGACAGATAGAAAATAAAGCATTTAACAACATCCATGTAAGCTAGGCTCTTTACACTACTTACTGATTCATTGCTTTATTTTGAGTTTGTTTTGTTTTGTTTATGCTGCGTATAAGTAGATAAAATCACATTAAAAATGGGTCCTATGCCTATTATTTTCTATCTTGGCCCAATTATAGAATCACAAATCTTTGACTCGAGCAGTGACAGCATGCTGCAGAAGACACATTTATATTTCTGTGAAACAGTTTCATTTTTATATTCACTTCTAACGCTAATGATCTCCACTGTATACCAGGTAGCCCACAGAGGACTTGTAAAACTATCTCTAAATACTCAAGAACACTTGACAATCTAACCAATGGGAGAGTCTAACCATTTAGTGCCATAAAAAGGATTAGTCTCCTTAAGTCAAAGAAAATCTGTAACTTTTAGAGTCTGTGAAGAGGTTATTTTGCTGAACCAGGTTCACCTATAACTAGAAGTTTGAATTTAGTGTTAAGACTAACTGTTGATTGCAAGGCTGTGCAGCTACAAAGCAGAGTTAATAAGGAACAGCTTTCAAAGGCTGGAGAGACACATTTAAATCTCAGAAGGAAAAAATATGTGTGTGTATACAGTAATTATTTTTATTTCTGATTGTATACAACTGGTATATAAAGTAGTATAAAGAAGTAGGTGAGATATTTTTCAAGAAATACTTAATGCATAATAAATACAATTTCAGTAAAGTGGAATTTGATTTGCACATGAAAACAAGTTAGCCTGGATTTTCATTTAACATTCTAGAAAATATTTAAAATGAGAACACCTCCATGAATTTTGGTTGGCCTATGTTTTGTCTCTGAAGTTTTAAGTGAAATGTAAGGTATGCTAAGCCATGGTTCTCTATGGAAGCATTGTGATTTTATATTCCCAAACCACCCTGCACTTTGTATCCGGCTCCAATGCAAATCAACAACAACAAAAAATCTTGTATCCAACGCAATTGCAGTTGATTAGCTATCAACATGCAGTTACACAGTCAAACCCATATTTAACAATGTGGTGTGAATGAAAATTGATGTAAAAAGTTGCTGATAGGCTATAGAAGCTGAAAGCTTGAAGTCTTCTCAATGAACTTGTTAGAGTAAATTCATAGGTGTTTCCAAACCAGTCATTTGGTCCAATATGTATACGTGAGTTTACAGGTATAATTTTGATTTCCTCTTGTTATTCAATCAACATTCACAAATGGTGATATGGACACTGGATCCGCCACACACAACTGCTTGGTTACTCTGTGTGAAAGGATCTTTCCCATTAGTTCTTTTTTTAAAAAAATTATTATCATCATTATTTTGGGATTTTTTTCCCTTCATTAGCACTGTCTTTTTGGATATCATCACTGATCTTCTCTACTTTCCATTTACTCCTCATATTTTAAGTCTCATGTTTTTTCATGCAGCCTTCCAGGTTCCTTCCTGTGAACAAATAATCATCAGTGCAGAAGTTTAAGATTTCTTTAAGATTTAATATTACTTTAAGATTTCCATCTTTTCCAGTTACTTTCGTTCCCCACTTTTTATTGTGAACTGCATTTCTTTTTCATTCTGCTTTCTGATCTCACTTCTTACCTCTTTCTGCCCCTCTTTTTAATGGTATAATCAAAGTCCTCAGAAATACCCAGTATCAGCCTCTGGCTGTGCAGTGGCTTCCTGGTGCTTCTCCAGGATGAGGGGCACCCTGCATTCCTCATTTGCTTGCTCTTTCTCTCTCTGCCTTACTTCAACATCTATACAGGGAACAGACAGTTCGCTGAAAGCCTGGGTGAGGAGCGCAGCCATTGAATAATGAACACCAAATGGCTGAAGTCATCGGTGTAAAGAAATATTTGCAAATGACATTGATGCTGAAATGTATTTTCATAAACTATTAGTAGGCCAATTACAAATAACAACAAGTCGCATAATGGATGATTCCCTGACAGAAAGAAGACCTGTAATGTTAATAATTTTGGACAAATATATTGTGCAGACCGTATTTCTGACTCGTGATTTGCAAGGTAGTTTTAGCTCTCTCTGGAACTTGAAAAATGGAAAGTAATCTGAAAAGATGGGTCTGCCTCAGTTTAGAATTTCTGTCTAATGTTCTTGAAAGTTTTCAAAGGACTTTCTCCTGACAAAGTAGTGTAAACTGGTTTAAGAGTAAAACAAGAGCTAAACAATTTAAGAGTGAAAAAGAATCAAGCCCTTTTTTTCAGCTTTCTCTGCATATCTTGCATATATAATGTGGCTGTGCCATTTGATTTACCTGTAGCCATGTATTTATCTTTTTCAGTGCACTTCTTTTACCTGGCCATTGAACTGACTGTTTAAGTACTAATTTGCCCTGGTGGTGTCCAGAAGGTCCTGCTATACCCCCTCAAGCTCATTAACACGAACCTCTTTTCCACTCAGACAATTCCTCTAATATTTGTTTAAAGATCATGACAATCAATTCAGAATGTCAATTCAGAACATTTGTTTAATCTGTTATAACTGTTTTTTTTCACCCTTCAAGAGTGTTTCCTTGAAATCTCATTTTAAAGCTATGAATTTTTTTCTGTTGTTCATTATAATTCTAGGATATGATGACTTTGTGATGAAAAATATAAATAACACCTGAGGAGCAGAGGTAGACATCTGAAATATCTATAGAGATTTTAATTAAACTTCATAAACCTGAGAGCTCCTAATGTGAATGTGTATTGGCACAAGTACTCCTTATATACATTATTTCTTGAAGCACTTGTGGAAATAAAAGGTACACATAGGAGTAAAATTCTGCAAAACCGAGCCCTTAGTTTCATAGATAATAAAGCCATTGTCAATTCTATATTAATTTGTGTAATCCTTGTATGGTATGCAGTCTGGAAATAATCTCAGTAGTTCACGAAGATCTTAGTTAAGTAGTTGATTACAAGATAGGAACTTATAACCATGGAAGAATTTATATCCAACTCAGAAATATTAAAATAAACTATATTGTGAGCCCAGTGGTGTTTTCAAGGCCCATAGGTACAGTGTTTTATAGTAAAAATAGATTTTGAGTGATGGAGATATAGGATATCTGCTTACAGTGCTTCAGAGCTGTGTGTCTTTACAAACTATATTTGTATGTGCCTCTACTTATCAGTGAAGATGCAAGTATGTAGTACGTCAGTTTGAATACTGCTATGTGTTATATGTTTGCATTGAAAGATTGCTCGTTCAGTCGATGTACTCTTTGCAATATTGTCTCTTTCCTGGCTTTGCATCTGTGCTGCCTTCAATTAAAGAAGAGATTTGGCATCTCCACCCATTCTTTCATCAAAGGAACCATGACTCTACCAGTGTAAAGTGCTAAAGGATCAGCAGCATCTCATTAG
The DNA here is from genome assembly GCA_013400615.1 of Syrrhaptes paradoxus. Classification (NCBI taxonomy): domain Eukaryota; kingdom Metazoa; phylum Chordata; class Aves; order Pterocliformes; family Pteroclidae; genus Syrrhaptes; species Syrrhaptes paradoxus. The sequence continues at coordinate 15,959 of VZTO01023655.1, read as the reverse complement.
GATAACTAACTGATAGAGGGGCTACAGGCAGTGCTGCAGGTGGCTGTCAATGCTACCAGCTGTATGACTTTGCTGTCAGTAATGGGTAGGGGCAAATCTGTGGTTTTTCTTGTGTTTTGTTTTCAGTGTCTCAGTCATAAAAATGGAAGTGATTACAGCCAGCCACTTGAATGCAAAGAAATAAAAGCTGTAAAGCTGCTTGATAGCAACTAGGCTTAAAAATGGTAAAATGGTGATAGTTAAAGCAAGGAGGATAGTTAAAGTACGGATTATTAAAGGAAGTATGTTTAAATAAATGAAAAAACTTTAGGGACTGCTATACATTTATGTGGTTGAGAAATCCTAGAAAAATGCTATTGTCATCTGTCCAGAAAAAATTAATGTTTTTTAAAAGGAGTTTGTAAAACAATGTTAACTAAATATTTTCCTCATATTTTTTTTCCTCTCCTATCTTTGGAGATTCAAAGATGTAATTGCATTTTTTTTTTAATTTTTCTTTTTTTACTTAATACAGATATTTTGCTTTAGTTTAAATTCTTTTTGTCATAAGCATTTTGCCTGCAGAAGAATTTTTACATAGCAGGAAGTAACAGATTATTTTAATGCTTTATTGTGCAATAGGGTTCAATTTCTTCAGAGAATTATTGTATTTAATGTAATCAATGATGGAAGCTAAGTAAACATGACCCAAATACACGGTGATTGACCATTGAATGCTATTTCGTATTGTGTGTCTGTAGTGGTTGATCCTCTGTAAAAAGTAGAAATGGAGCTAGATATTCAAGGGACAGGATAGATGAGAGGACTGGCAATGCAATCCAAGTCTTTTAGCTCCGGGTCACTGGTTCATGTTTGTCTCAGGTTGGTGGTGACTGAAATTCATTAGCATCTAATGGTTGGTCAGTGGCCTATGCAAAATGAGTTGCTGATCGTAGTCAAGTTACGACTGGCAATGTGTTCATATCACAAGAAACACTGTAACTGGCATCTTTTCTGATTGACAGTTCTTTCAATGGGCCAAGTACCTGACTGTCAGAGACAAGGCTTTGTTCCTAACATGCTCTAAAGGGCCTTTGCTTCTTCTTAACAGTGGAGGTATTTCCATTTCTCAGCAAATAAAAAATATAGATAATGTTTATACATATATATCAAATATATATAGTGTTTATAGAATATATAATGTTTCAGTGTTGTGTGTGTGACCTCTGGGCTGTGCTGTTACTGTCTTGGCTGCTTCAACATGAGAGAAAAATACCAATGTACGCTCAGAGCTTATAGCCATTAAGGGAGGTAGGAAGGATGTTTAGAGCCTAATCCTGCAAAACATTGCCACTTCATGCTTTCCAGGTCCTCTGTGCTCCTACACAATCCTGCAATGACTAAATCGGAGCTTTCCCTAACTTTTTTTTTCTTGTCTGCAGTTTTCCTTTAGCAACATTTGCATTTTGAGTATTCCTCTAAAACTTGTTCTGTGGGAGCTCTCGCTTTTTTTTTCTGCCCTTCCTCCTTCCCAGCTGTAAAATTTGAGGGTGATTTGCTGAAGATGTCGTGTCTGCCATTTGTAGCTTAACTACATATTTCTGCTTTTAATTACTGTACGTACAAACAGAGGCACAGCCACGGTAGGGAAAAGGTGGTAAGCTGTATGGAGGCACCAAGGCGGCACGCCGAGATACTCAGGTCTGAGCTTATTTCATGGGCACTTAAGATATTGCAGGACTGCAGGAGACCTTAAGGATACTGCAAAATCAATGGGCTTTCCTCTGTTGTGGAGGGAAATATCATGCTTTAACTTTATATTCTAAACCTAAAAGGTATGTTCATCTTAAAGTTGTTGATTTCCAGAGTTTATATAATCTTTTAACTATGGGGTTAATCAAAGCAATAAATGAATATGAACAATTAAAAATATTTACAAATCTAAACCATAAATGCAAAATTATTTTTTGTATTGGGAGGTAGTATTTTCCAAAGAACTGCTTTTCCTGTGTCTCTTATTTTTTTTTCANAAATAAAAAATATAGATAATGTTTATACATATATATCAAATATATATAGTGTTTATAGAATATATAATGTTTCAGTGTTGTGTGTGTGACCTCTGGGCTGTGCTGTTACTGTCTTGGCTGCTTCAACATGAGAGAAAAATACCAATGTACGCTCAGAGCTTATAGCCATTAAGGCAATTCCTTAGGGAGATAGGAAGGATGTTTAGGGCCTAATCCTGCAAAACATTGCCACTTCATGCTTTCCAGGTCCTCTGTGCTCCTACACAATCCTGCAATGACTAAATCGGAGCTTTCCCTAACTTTTTTTTTCTTGTCTGCAGTTTTCCTTTAGCAACATTTGCATTTTGAGTATTCCTCTAAAACTTGTTCTGTGGGAGCTCTCGCTTTTTTTTTCTGCCCTTCCTCCTTCCCAGCTGTAAAATTTGAGGGTGATTTGCTGAAGATGTCGTGTCTGCCATTTGTAGCTTAACTACATATTTCTGCTTTTAATTACTGTACGTACAAACAGAGGCACAGCCACGGTAGGGAAAAGGTGGTAAGCTGTATGGAGGCACCAAGGCGGCACGCCGAGATACTCAGGTCTGAGCTTATTTCATGGGCACTTAAGATATTGCAGGACTGCAGGAGACCTTAAGGATACTGCAAAATCAATGGGCTTTCCTCTGTTGTGGAGGGAAATATCATGCTTTAACTTTATATTCTAAACCTAAAAGGTATGTTCATCTTAAAGTTGTTGATTTCCAGAGTTTATATAATCTTTTAACTATGGGGTTAATCAAAGCAATAAATGAATATGAACAATTAAAAAGATTTACAAATCTAAACCATAAATGCAAAATTATTTTTTGTATTGGGAGGTAGTATTTTCCAAAGAACTGCTTTTCCTGTGTCTCTTATTTTTTTTTCACTTTTCCTTTGAAGAAACCATAACTCTTCTTTATCATTCTTTCTAGCCTATATACTCACTGATGCCTGTACTGTCAACTCTAGGATTCAGGGTTTTCACAGAGGATTCCTGTGCCAGAGTCCTCAATGCATACATCTTCAGATACATATATATGTATGTATTACATATATATGTAATATATATATATTCAGAAACACTAAGCTTCTGCATTTTCCAGCACTATGTAAATATTGACAATTTAAAATCCAGAGCAGCACAGTGTAATAAATAATAATACCTACTGTGAGCAGTTTTTAGCATTTCTCCCTACAGAAATGTTGGAAATGTACGTGTGTGCAATGGATACAGGTGTTCCCTTCTGCCCAGCAGTTTTGCCAAGAAGCAATAAAATAAAAATTATTGTAGAGTTTTGTATTGTTTGTGCCAGCTCCTGATCCAGCGGCTGTATTTACAACATTGTGCTTTTAGGTTTGTATATCCAGCCTCAAGAGAACATTTAATGTTACTTTACAGAATCCTGATGCCATTCAGACAAAGAGTACTTTTGTGAAAATGAGACAGTCATGGTCCCCTCTGGGTCTACTTAAGAAATCTGTGATGGTGAGTGTCACTATATTGCTCGAAAACTTAAAAATTCAAAATAGATTATTGTATTTTCTAGCTTATTGTCCAAAGTAGAAGTATACTTTGACTTTATCTAACTAGGCAGTAAGTGCCTTTATTGCGTACGATGGAGAAATAAGTGATGTACTCACAATTCCCCACTTGTGCATTTGTATCTGCACTCAGAAGGAATTATATTTGGTTAAATACATTTTAAAATCAATTTCAGAGCAGAGCCCTTTTCTCTTAGCTAAAATAAATTATAATTGTTGCAGGGATGGGTAGAAACATCTATTTAATTTCCATTTGTTTTCAAAGATGTGTTTTCTTTTGTAAATGTATGTTGGAGGAACTGAAAAGTTCCATACAAATGAAATATAGATGGCAGGCTTCTCCACAGGTCATTTTTTTGTGTCTAAGAAATAGGGCAATGAACTCTCAGTATTGTACTCTGTTGCTGTGGAAACAATTATGATTATGAAGGCTATATTCTGAATTTATTAGAAAAGCAGGCAAAAGAAACTGAAATTCAAGAAACATTTAGTTTAAGCAGGCTAAAATAACATTAAAGAATGTTTAGAAAACTGACTTCACCATTGAAAAGTTATTTACCTGCAACTACCACATGCAACCAGTAGTGCAGAGAAAATGCAGTATTAGTTTTTGTATGAGGTTCTGTGTTAAAAAAGGTTGACTTTAATAATTGCTTCGTAAACAACAAACATTTCTCCTAGTAGGGTCTGTTATGCAGCATGCTGGGGGGTTTCTTGAACTGCTTAGACTGAAATATATCATTCTTCTGCTCTACTAGAATCCTGTGGCAAGGCAAAGACATATCGAATATATATTTCTACTTTTTTTTTTTTTGGTAAAAGTTTGGATATATTGATATTGGTCATGTCTCCTCTTCACCCAAATTAATTGGAAATACTTATTTACTTATCAACACAAAACTTTTTTTTTAAAGGTAGCTTGGTTATCCTGTCCTGTCTTTACTATTGCTGAAAATCCACATTGCATTCCTAACTCACAGAATCATAGAATCATTAAGGTTGGAAAAGACCTCCAGGATCAAGTCCAACCGTCAACCCACACCACCTAACTCACTAAACCATGTCCCAAAGCACCATATCCACATGTTTTTTAAACACCTCCAGGGATGGTGACTCCACCACTTCCCTGGCCAGCCTGTTTTGAGCAGAACTACTACTGCTGAAGAAACAAAGAGATAAGAAAAGAAAGAAAGAAAATAATTTAATTGTTTCTGTAATTTTTTATCTGATGTCTGAAAATCTCGGTGGCTATGAGCTGCAGTCAGCATCACTGGCCTGTCAGCTGAACCTCAAACTGATGTACCTTATTTTCCTGGCATCAAATGTGTGCAACTCTGCATGTTGAGGAACCACAAGTAAACACAGTGAGCACTTGGGGTTTGTTAAAGTCTGTGAATGGGGTGTGAACAGGTGAAGGTGACTGTGAGTTTAAGATTCTGAATATAAAGGTATGTTGTGAATGCATCCAAAGTGACCAATTAACCTTTAATCTTTTAAATGACAATAAAGATCTTTTAAAAACTCTTATTTGAATAATTATCTTTCTGTTTCTTCAGCAGTAGTAGTTCTGCTCAAAAACTCGGGACTCCAGGATATATCATTCCAGTTAACATCTCTGCTTTATGGGCCACCGTATACATCCTGCTAATTTTAGGCTGATTGGTAATTGCAAGTAAAGATTTACAGCCGAGTCTAACACACATAGATCTTGGTATGGTTCACTAATTGCGTACAGTAGCTGGATAAATCTCTTGGATGTAATTTGACCTTAAAGAATTTTCTCTATAATGAACTAGAGAGGATTTGAAAACATCACTTTAATTCAGGTTAAAGAAAAGTTACACATAGCGAATTATCTTTTTCTTTTTTCTGTTTCACACAGACTATAATCCAGCATTAGTACATTACTGACAGAGACTAAATGAAAGCTCCTTCCTAAGGAGAAATTCCTTTCATGGTGATCTCCTTCAGCTGCTCAAAATAGCTGTTCTTATAGCTTTCTGATAAAGGAAAACTGTTCTTGCAAGAATTTTTCTCTGCTCTGAACTTTTTCCTTCTTATCAGATGTCTGTTCTTCCTCACTGGATGTCCTACTCCTATTCTTACAGTACAAACAAAAACACAAGCATTAGATTTTCTCCTAATTATTTTCTAAGTAACCCAGAAATTGTGTAACTTTATGATTCTGTACAATGTGGAAACATTTGCTCTCTGTCTTCAGTATGGGGAATTAATTTACAGCCAGACTGACCCACCAGAGCTGAAAAGTCTGGCATAGACACAGAAAAGAAGAAAGGAAAACCTGTATCATTCTTTCCATGGTTGGTATCTGTCCAGCCTTTAGGCAGAGGAAGTGTTTCCCTTGGAAATCCCTTGGAAGCTGGGAGGATGGTCCCCAGCACCCCTAGAGTGCTTGAGAGGGACTTCTGGCTTGGAGAGCAGACTGAGGTACCACATTTTCCATATCTGATTCTGTATTTCTGTGGTTTATTCAGCCAATCGCCTCCCCACCTTTCCTTGGAATTAAGCTGATAACAACACTCAGAAGTATATTTTGCTCTACTAAATGATGGCATCCTCCATATCCCTGGTGAATCAAAAAACCGCCGTGTGCTCTGCTCCCCACACTCCCAGGGAGAGCCCCAGCCAACGGAGGGAGCTCCGTGTTGTAGGAACCAGGGTCTACAGCAGCGTGGTTGGAAGGGGAGACCTACAAGTATCATTACTTGGCTATAGGCACAAACTTCTCCACTATTAAAAACAGGTTCATCCCTGATGACAAATACAATGCAGGTGAGGGGAAAGCCTCCTCGAAAGAGAATGATGGATATCATCCTCCTAAACTGGGCAAGCAGGGTCAACCCAAAGGGGAGAACAGTGGAGTTATAATTACCGTTACCCATTTTTTTCATGGTTCTTAAAGAGAGTAGAAAGTAGAAATAGTAGAAAATTATGGATTGTGAATAATGACAGGAACAGCCTGTACTATTGTGACATGCCAAGTAGTGGCTTGCTCTTGCTTCCAGCATATTTTTCCTTGTGTTTTGCAAAATACTAAACTTAAAATATGGCGTTGTGTACTGTATAAAGATGGAATCAGGCTTCAGATGGCTTTTCATTTATGCAATCATCAAGATAGTGTCTGGTCAAATATTGGAATTTAAAGAATTAAAAATTTAGCAAGCAAACAAAATAAACCATAGTAATTTGGAAATCCAGATGCTGTCTTTTCAGGATTTGCTATCTCACAAATTTCCAATATTGGAAGAATCTCGAAATGGTATTGCTGGAATAAGAGAATTCTAGGACTGACAGAGATTTGTACAATATTATAAAGTATCATTAGCCCTATTTTTTATCATTTTCATTTTTGAGTTAAAGCAAGTCTTGGTTTTTGTGTGTGAGGATTTTTTTCTGAATCTCTTGTTCAAAGAATATTAAAAGCTCTACCTCTGAAAGATTTAATTTTTTTTTCACTCTTTATTTTCCATATGATAAGAACATGGAAGACTGAAAACACTAGCCAATAAATCACACCCTCTAAAGTATTTATTTTAGATAGATAGCAACTGGAAAAGTAATTGAGAGTATTTTTCATGGAATACACCAAGAATATGACCTAGATAATGCAGCTTAATGAGTTTTCTTTGTCTTTATTGTCACTGGTACCATTCCTTAGAGGTGCTCAAGGCATTAGGATGAACAATTGAAAGCAAGAGGGAAAAAAACCTCAACCATCTGACCATGAAAAAGCCCAGAGTCTTCTGGAATCAGGCACACGCACAAGATTGAGGGTAAGTGCTTGTATGTTAACGTAAATGATTCCTCTGTATCTTTTCATATGGATATTTGACCAGTGGGACAAAACCAAGAGAAAAAGAAACCTTTAATAAATAAGAACTTTTGAAAACAGAAAATATGTTCATCTCTTAATTCTGACTAAGAATTTTGAGTGCAGATATAAAACTAATTTTACGTGGGTGCTGAATAGATGTAAACTGTAGGTCTTAGCAAAACACTGAAAGCTAAGTACCAGTTAAAAAGCATTCTGCAATATATCATTGCAATGCTCAGCAGTAAAGTGTCTTAAACTTACTGTAGTCATTGATAACTCTTTTTTATCACAACCTAATAAAGTCAGTGCTTAGCTCCTAGAGCTCTTCCTACTACAAAGTCATTCTCAAGAATTGTAACTCTCCAAAATTCATAGTGCAAAAAGATTCATGAACTCCCTTCATTTAACCAGCACCCTTAAAATGGGAACAAAGCTCTGCAGTCATGGAAACATGTTTTGAAAAGTTTTTGAAAGTATTGATGAAAAACATTTATCTTTTGCCTCTAAAAGAAAAAGGAAGATATGTATGAAGATAAGTGCTGTTGTTAACAAGGTAACTAAACAACACTCAGCATAGCACAGTCATCATAGTCTATTGGATATCTGTAGCTTTTAGGATTAAAAATAGTCTAATCAAACATTGGTTTGAAATAACTCATTTTGGGTTTGTCCTGCTTCACTGATCTGGAACATGTTTCTTTGAAGTTCTGAGCATACCTGACGTGATTGTAAAGACTTCTGTTATACTAAACACCACAAAAAAGAAGCAACACACAAATTTCTTAGTACAGCAGCTTGCACTGGTGTTCATAGTAGGATCTAGTGCTGTGATGTCGGAAGAGAAAGTATTTTGTCATAAAATCTGTGCTAAGACTTAAGGGACTTGTGTGATCATCTCATTAATTTTAATAAGAACTGGTATCATTATATAAAATATTGTAATAATAAACTTCCATGCAGAATTAATAATTCATTGTAAAAATTAAATATCTCTGCTACTTCAACTTTTTTTTTTTTTTTCCAGAAAAGCATCCTGTCTGGCAATACTCAAAATAAGCTGTTGGTGTGTAAAAGAGGTATGTGAACATTAATGCTGGTATATATGTAGTGGCAGCAGAGAATAGCCTTGAGATATTTTCGTAGGTGCATGGCAGATGCAGCCAAAATATCAGTAGGAATCGCAGTGTTCAATGGTCTGCAACAATCCTGCTGTTCCCCTGTGGCAGAACTGGGTAAGCGGTTCCCAAGGTGAGGTGACATATAGGCTGGACTGGTCTTTACCCATTAACCTGGAGAGCTCTTCCAGGGTAAGAAGCAGGACAGGGCACTCAGCAGCTCACTGACCTTACAGCCCCTCAGATGGCAAATCAGGGTTTGGTTTTCTTTGCCGAATAAGCATGTTGCCTCACTCTGTCTTCTCCCTGCAGTGTTGTTTGAAAGTGGAAATACCTACAAGCCACAGTTGTATATACAACAAGACACAGTGTCTACAAAGCATGTTGTAGGCAAAGCTTTGAATTTAATATGTGTTGGTTGAGCTGGAGCCCACGGTGCTGACAGTTGCCTCAGCAGATGCAGCTCTTTTCAATTAAGTTTATAAGCAAGTAGAACTCCTTACATCATTAAAGGATCCTGAGGGGTTTCTCACTCTGTGGTGGTATACTGGGTACCGTGTTTCGACTGAATGCTATCCTTTCAATTCGTCTGTGATTGCCTTTTCCATTTTTTTTTTCCTTTTTCTTTTTACTCCCTCTTTGGTGCTTCAAGTACACAGTTGGGTTTCTAGCATGAATGTGAAAATTTATTTCTATTAAGTCACAGCTACCATAAGATTTCTTGGAGGATTTTTCAAGTAGTCTAACAGAAGAAGAATAATTTTTGTTCATTCTGTATTTTTTGTCATCTGGACTTAACAGTATATCATTTTCATTTTTTCCTTTTTTTATTTTTTTTTAATTAAGGTTTTAAAATGAAGAGCCAGTATAAGCTGCAACTAATATTTACTAATACCTTGGAAGAATTTGCAAGGTAAGACAATAATTGAACAGCTTAATCAATTAAATTCCTGGCCTGTTGAATGTGGAGAGAGCCATATTCTTCTGCTTCAGTATTTGGAAGAGAACAGAGTACAGCACTGTCTTTTATGGTCCTTGATACTGGCACACTTTAGAGAAATTAAGATGTTTGATGGAAACCAGCTCTGACTAGTGAGTGTGATGATGCTACAGTCATAATTTTATCCACCGTACATCTTTCAGTTCGTTTAAAAAACCCACGCTGGTCACAGCTACAAATTAAAAAGATTTGTTTTCTGGAGGGGCTAAACTGAGTCAGACCATCTCTGAGGGGCTTCCCCTCTGACAAGGGAAAACATTACCCTTCAAGCAGTTTTTGTGCAGCAGTGGTCCTCTAAATCTGGGGTGGTGACAGGACTTGTGGGCAACAGGGGCTCAGGAATCCAAAGCCCAATGCTGTGCACCCCATGGATGTGGCCAAATTAATAACCTGTTCGTCTGAGGGGGCTGCCTGGTTCCACAGAAGCCTGAGCAGGCTGTGCAGAGCATTTCCATTCTCAGCTGTCTGTTCTCCGTCGCTGTGTGCAAGATAGAGGTCATCAGCACACTACCTTCCCATGGTGGTAACAGTCAGAACTGAAGGTGTTTGCACTGGATTGATTTATCTTCTTCCCTTTCCCTTTCCTTTATTTCCCTCACTTCCTTAAAAAAAACCCCCCAAAAACCCCACTCATTGCACAAGCTCTTACAGTCTGAGCCAGAGTAAAATAACCAAAAAAAGTTGAGGGAGAAGGGAGGGAGTTGGACTAGACATCCTGACCTTGCAGCAGCCCCAGTGCTTTGGTTGAGCTTTGATACTGATTTTCAAGGACTTTTTTTCTCAACCTTCAATTGTTAAAAAATGGCCAGTCCACAGAAGCAAGGATTACAGCTCAGTTTTTGTTCTGACTTGCTGTTCTTAGTGACAAAAGAGCTGGGGGGATTGTTTTAAAGGTAATCCCTGAGCACTTATCTTTGGCCTCCAGACAGCACGGGCTGTTGCTGAGCAAGCAACCAGCTACGATGTGTAGAACATATTCATTAGAAGTCCTGACAGCTTGCAGTTTAGCTCTGACCTCGCGATTAACAGGAGAAAGGAAGAAGTTTGCGTGGGGGGTGAAGTTTTAATCTCTACCCAGGAGTTGCATAAGAGTAAATCCTGTTAGAAAGAAAAGGATCCGAGCACATGCATTTCACACATCGTTTTGACACATTAAACACTTCATGCGAATGATGTCAAACCAAAACCCTGGTAAATTTAAAACAAAATAGTGTGTGTCACACTATCTTTCACACAAAATTGTGTTCAGAGATTTTACTTTTAGGTCGAAATGTCTTAGACAGAATTTTAGAAGGATCTAGGCTTGTTGAGGATTAATAATTCAAATCCTTTCCTCTTATGTTTAACCTTCTTTACCACTGAATTTTAAAAAACTAGTGAAATGCCATGTCACCAGTTGTGGGGGCAAAGGCAGTTGCTACAGGTGCTGTACATTTAGCACATAATAAAAGAGGGGTTTTTTCTTACAAGATTTTTTTTTTTTTTGGAAGAGACCAGTCAAGAAAATGCAGAAGTTTTACTACTGAAAAGTCAGTAAACAATCTGAGCAATACAGGATGCTGATGCCTTTGTCCCAAGATATGGCTTTCAGTTTGTTCAAGAGTGTTTTAATTACCTAGTTAAGACCAAAAGCCCAAGTCTTCTTCTTATATCTACATCTTTTCCAGATTTTTCTCCAATTAGTAATAGTAGCAGTTTACTGCTAGGAAATCTGCTGCATGGTTACCTTATGACCTTAATTTTGAACAGTTTATTATGGAACCCTGTGTTGTACCCATTTTGCTTTTTTTCCCCCCTTTATGTACCAAAGTGTTGTTATAATGAGTTTAATTAAGCGAAAATGGATGTTGGCTTGCAATGTTAGGAAAGGTTGCTATGTGCCAATAAATCATAATTAAATGTATTTAGTGTAATAATACGAGTCTTGCACAGTCAAGTTGCTCATAACAAATGTTAATTGTTTCCCTAAATGACAAGCCCTTCCAATTATAAAGAAAACAAACCCAAAGCCCAGTTTTGCTAACCAACAGGATGTTTATATCACAAAGAATATCAGTGTTTTATTCATGAGCAGTTATTCAATATGGGAAAGAGGTACTACCTGGGGTGCCTGGAGGGGTTGGAATGTGCCTTATTTTGTTGAAAAATGATTGCCAGTTGTTTTGATGAAGTGTAGTTGTGGTTAGGGTGGTGAAGTCTAGTGAAATATAGAGAAGAAGCCTCAGGGAAATCTTAGTGACCTAACTGTATGGGACAAAGCACTTTGGACTCTGTGAACTCTGCTCATTATGAGATAAGAACTTAATGAGATAAGACTTTTAGGGCTCAAATATGTCATTTAGAAGCATGCAGTGAACACACACGTTTAAAACAATGGGATTAATCAGATGAGTAAGTACCGTGCTGTTGCAGAAGAACCATATTTTAACCATATTTTAAAGAGCAACCAGCAATTTGGTGTGTGCCACTTGTGCAACAGTCCGTGCTCGCACACATATTTTTGTACATGTCAAAATGTTTATACAGAAGAACTGCCTCTCCTGTCTGTCAATGTGAGGAAGCCTTTTGGGGGAGAACAGGCTTTTCTGTGTGTTTGGAGAACATGTGCCATATACTGGGGCATTGCCATAGTCAGTGCAATGAAGGACAATAACCCCTGCATACTCAGTTTTCATTTTTCTGTGGAAGATGCTATGCCTTAGGTCCTTCCCCCTCACCACCAACCCTGTGCACACACACTTTTCTGAAGTCCAAAGGACTGATCATTAAGCCAAAAGAAAGTGTGCAATTCTGCTTTCATGGCAGTTGGTTAGAACAGCATCAGCATCGCTGATGGCATTGATTTAAGCTTAGACTTTGGGGACCTGTGTTAGCAGAGGAGAAATGCTGCATGTGCAAGTGTTACAGGGAAAAGAAATAAAGAGATGAGAGTTCAATACTGTAACATTTAGATTCTTTTGAGTCCCATTTACACTCAAGATAAAATAAAAGCTTCAGTGTGAAACTCTGTCATTATCAAACTAGACATGTAAAGTTAGAATCGTTTTACTTATTTCTCCATTTGTCTGTCTCAGCTCCTCCAGTCTTCACAATAAACAATTCTGGGAGAGGGGGATTAGAAGCAGCTGCAGACCTCCATGTGATCTGAAGGGCACAGTAGGAGTATAAGGAATTTAAATATAATCCATTTTATTTTCCTTTGCTCCTCTTCCCCCTGCCTTCCCCATGCCATTCCACATGGGAAACAATCAGTCATTCAGAACCATGGACAATGACCCCCTACCTTTCACAGCCTGTCTCCACAAATCCTTTGTCAAAGCAGCCCTGGACTCCAGCTAGCTCAGCACTGCTGGACGTCACATTCCGGGCTGTCGGACGCAGGAATTCCTGAATCACAGGCTTGCACTGTGCACCAAGTACCTTCAATCAGTTGTCAGAAACACTGGCTGACCTCTGCCTGAGCACTCTTCCACTTTTGTTTTAATGCCTTTTCAGTTTTCACAATGAACCTGTGGAACCTCACTGGAATCAAATTCTTTTCTGATTAAAGTACATTTTCTTTAAACCCAGCATTTGCAGCAGGGATGCTGGCCTGAAGGGCGCAGCATGGCCAGGGTACGCTTCTGGTGATTGATACAACTTCAGTTCCTTGATGATTATCCCAAATAAATCTCACTGGTATTTTCAGACATGATGTAGATGCCCTTTACATCCCTATAAATCTTCAGGGCAAGGAGAAAATGAGCCAAGTCCAGCCATTGATCTTGTGAGGTAAATGGTACCTAGGCAGCAGAGGCTCCATTGATAAACAATGAAGCAATGCAGATAACTTCCCAGCTTACTTTTAATCCATGCAGCTTCTCACAATGCATTATTCCAGCAATGGGTCTAAATCACTGTGCACTATAAGAGTTGTTTTCAAAACCTTTTAATCTAATTGGTTAGATTTAGTTTATTACCTTTCTACTGGTAGTAAACACTCACTAGACTGTCTGCACTTAATTGAGCTGTAGTAATTTATGTGAGCTCCCCACTGTTTTCTCTCCCATTTATCGGACAGACTGCTTTATGTCTTTAACTAATGAAACCTAAGACTTTGCCAAGTAGATTTGATCAAATGTCACTACTGAATAAATCTTCATTAATGCTGACATGTCCCACATCCTCCCCGTGTCCCACTGCATCATTAACTCAGAACAACATCATCATTGAAAGGTGATGGCCACTACTTTATTTACATGCATAATCAAGCAGTGTCATCAATGTCACACCAAAGAAGAACGTGAAAAGACAATTTATTAGAGCTTTTTGTCAGGGCTTAATAATAGTAACTGCAGTGATTTTTTTTTTTTTTTCCTAGAAAGGAGATCTCAGTACCCTAGACATGCTAGAAATGCCACCAGCTGCCATGTGCATTCACAGAAAGCTTTTCCTGTTGTAATAGCTATTCAGATTGGTCCTTCTCCTTGATAAATAAATATTTCTCACCACCTAGCAGTGCCTTTCAGAGGTGTTCAAGCTGGCTCAGAGAGCAGGAACTGCTTGCCACAGGAGGATCAGTGGTTCACATGGATGTTACCTTGCACGAACCCTTTGATGGTATTGCCGGATGCTACCCTAAGCAGCAGCTGTGGTTACTAAATAGAATATTAAAAGGTGGTACCCTTGGGTTTGCGCAGGGAGACAATGAGGGAATTGCCCAGAGCAGGCCAGTATCAACCAGAATTAAAGTTGTTGGGAAAAGAGAAGACCATCAGTTCACAGTGATGCAAAACAAAAAACTTGATGATGCAAGAAGTATTTATTTGAATCAATACGAGGTGAATGTTAAATGTTGTAACAGAATTAGTGGCTGGCAAAGGTACTGGAATATCTAAAGGTGTCCATGAGTACCAAATAAAATGACAAAAGTCATTTTTTTTTCTCTGTTGACTGACATGACTTTTTTTACACATAAAAAACCCAGAAGTGCCACAGGAAATGCTCAGAATACCAGTTGTATGTATTTCAATGTGCTCTCAGCATTATGCCCCATATAAAGTTGATTCTGTGCTATCTTTCACTGGAATGTTAGCAGGAATTGGTTGGCTTATCAAACATTTAGTAAGTGGTAAAATACAAAAAAAGTCAGGAGTGTGAATACTGGTACTATCATAGGAATTGAGATGAGTGCTGAAAGATGAGTTGCAAAATGCATGTTGAAATGAAGCTGGGGAACAGGGACTGCAATGACAAAGACTTTATGTCTGTAAACTGGACAAGAAGCACCCAAGAAGCAGCTCATGGTGGCCAGTGATAAGGCCATATAGGCTCAAAAAGAAGATAATTCTGTCAGTGGAATTTTTCAGATAGCATTAAGTTTTGCAGACAAAAAAAATAAAATTCACTCTGATTTTGGAGACAGAATAGACCCACATCTGACATGGCTTGGCATTTTCCTTGAAAACCTTCCTGAGCAGGTTTTGCAGAGTGCGCACGCTGACTGAATTGTACCTGCTAAACTCTCCAAATATCTTCTGTCTGCAGCAGCTGCTGGTAATAACTGTCTTCACTGTCTGTATGTGAGAGCAGGTAGTGTGTCTGAATCTATCTTTCATAAACACCATGTGTGAGTGCCCTTCTAAGAAGCCCCCTGGTCCCTTCTACTGTCAACGTTTTTTAATTGCATTCAGTGACAGCAGTTGTGGCAAGGTGAGGAAAGAGGAGGCAAGACAAGGATGGATAAACCGATACTTTCATACCATGAGACGGTCAGTGAAGTAGAACTTGAGATACAAGATAGAGAGTGCATTTAGTTTTGTTTTGTTTTGGTTTTTAGGCCTTTGTTCGATATTTGTAACATTTATAGCTATTCATCAAGGGATAACTTTTCCCAAGGTTAGTATTATCCTCGGGAATGTGTTTAACAATCATTTTTTGGCCTTCCATTCTAGACAAAGTATATAAAAAAAAATGTAAGTCATAGATTACTTTGGAGAATAGCTGCAGCCTGGACAGAATTTTGCTGGGAAGATTTTAGCTGGCGATAGCTCTGTTCACTTGCGTTCCTGAGGATTTTATGTTGGGTAGCTCTGGTACTGGAAGATAAAAGGAAAAAAAAATAGGAAATTATTCATATTATAGGGATTATTTGTGTTCAGTGTGGTTTTGGTCATGAAAAAGGTTCTTGGCTGGCAAGAAAGGATGTGAGTGGATCCTCTAATTAATGCTGAGTAAGTGATCTGTGAAAGAAAAAAACAATCACTTATAGAACTGCTGAGGTCTTCTGTAGCCCCTGTAGAAGTCCTAAAGCATTGGAAAGCTCGAGGCTGGAAAAATACATGGTGTAGATATATACCTGCTTCTGTGTGCATATATATCTGTGAGACAGGATACATAACTTTGTGTAATGATTCATGTTATAGCCCTGTATTACACTCAGAATCATAGAATCACAG
>VZTO01023654.1:3467-34984 GCA_013400615.1 Syrrhaptes paradoxus | reverse complement strand
CAGCCCAGATCAAACTGGACATTTCCCACACGCTGTGACAGCAGCACACCCCAGTTTGGGGGCTCACTGGCCCCCAGCAACCCCAGCTGGCCCACTGTCACCAGCACGGCAAGGGCCACGCTGCCTGGCCAGTGGGCAAGCATCTCCTGGGACGCAGGGACACAATCCACCCAGCCAGGCTGTGAGTGACGTGCTCCTCCACCCACCCATCCCTGCTGCGCCCAGTGCCCCTTGAGGTGGTGAGACCTCCAGGAGCGTCCCGGTCGGGCCACTTACCCCGTGGTGATGTCGTCATCCTCCGTCAGCGTCTTCCCCATAAGATCACTGTCGCTCATGTAGCCTGACTTCAGCTCCACGTCGTCAGTGTCCAGCGCCTCGACCAGCTCCAGGCGGGAGATGTGGCTCAGCTTGCTGGGGCTGCGCATGGGCATGGTGTGCGAGTAGTGCGCCCGCTCCCCGTGCGGGTACCAGCTGGGGGTGCCCTCAGAGCGGCAGGTCCCCCCGACCGACGGCGCGTCCCCCGCCTGCAGGCGCGGGCTGGACTGCCCGTAGCGCCAGGAGAGGGGCGAGGAGCGGTTGGACAGGCTGGAGACGCTCCGGGGGTTGGCCTCATCGCTGTCGTAGCACGTCATCTCCAGCGAGCTGCGGGGACGGGGCGCAGGGAGGAGTCAGGGCAGGGCACGGGGGGCAGGGGACGTCTGCGCTCTGCCTCACTCCCCCAAACTGGGGCTGCAAGCGCTCGGAAAACAAAATTGCCCATTCTGAACCAGTCAGGCAAGGCTCCCAGGAGCGTGGGCACAGGGATGGGGTCTGTCCTGGTCCCCCTCCTGCCCTCCCTGGTGCCAGCACAGTGTCCCACGCTCCAGGACCCACTGGGACACCCACCCCGCCTGCAGCCACCAGTGTCTCTGGACTGCAGAGTGGGATGTGGGGTGCAATGGGGAGGTCAGTGACTCCCACAGCCCCAACCAGCCCAAGAGGCAACAGTCCCCGTGCAGACACCCCAGGCTGGCTGTGAACATGCCATGGGAGAGGGGTCTGCATCCCTCTGGAGCCCGGCCCCAGCCCGAGTTGTGCTGAACCCCACTAACAGGGAGCCTTTAGGGGAAAGCCCCCACACCCAGGATTCATTTCCTCGGCCATCTCCCCACCAGCATTTCATCTGCACCCCAATATCAGCCCAGACCCCGGACAGGACGAACTGGAGTGGTGGCACACACAGGGACGTGGCAGCACGTCATGCCAGGGAGCAGAGGCTGTGAGCGAAAGGACACCGAGGGGTAAATCAGGGACTGGGATCTTCATCAGCATCCCACACCAAACCCCTGCAGAGTGATCCTCCACATCTGGGCAGGAGGGGACGCCCCGAGACAGGGCTCCTGGCCCAGGGGGGCTGCCTGCAAGCGTGCTGCTCTCCAGCCAGCCCAGAGCCCACGGGTGCATCGGGAACTGAGAGTTCAGTTACTCCCCGCACCCCTCGGGGTGTATTTTGGGCAAATAGCATGTCGGAGAGTGATGCCGAGACTAAATTTAGACACCAAAAATGATTACTTCTTGGAGCAGCTACTCGGGAACCCACAGCCCTCGACTTGGCTCCAAACGCTGCTCTCAGCGAGCTCTTCCCCAGCCTGGATTGAACGTTCCTGCAGCAGCACCAAAAGCCAAACCCCGGCTGCAGTGGTGAATTTAAAACAGGGAAGTACAGAAAAAAACGAGGAAGCTTGTTAAAGCGGAACTAAGAGGGGTAGTAGCAACAAGAGTTCGGTTTTTGTCGGCAGCACAAAGGCTGTTTAAGGATGTTCTGCCGGCAGCTCGGAGCAGATGCAAACCACGTCTCCGAGCGGGACTTCAGCAAGCCCCCGAGGAAGCTCGCACGGCCCCGCAGCCGGTCCAAAGGCTGCCAGGAGTACGGTGACGTCTTGCAGGAACAAACTTGTGTCCCAGCGAGGAAACAGCAAAGGCTGAGCCCCCGGCTGCTGGATGGAAGAACACAGCGAGCAGAACAAGAGAAATTTGAGGAATTTGTGGAAGAGTAGAGAGAGGCCGAAGTGGCTACGGGACACTGGCGATGCAGGGCACATCCAGAGGACTGCGGGTGACATCTGAATTGGACACGCTTGCAGGAAGCATTCCCGAGAGCTGAACTAGTGGGTGAGTGTGTAATTATGACATACCAGGGAAGAGCTGACACAGCTCTGGTAAAGGAAAATCCAGCTCAGAGCCGCGGTGGAGCTCCAGGAGGGATGCAGGGAGCGTGTGCCGGGGCTGCTGCAGGAGCGCTCCCACCAAAGGTGGATTAAGCTTCCGAATAAACTCAGCTGCCATGGGGTAAGAGGGAAGATCCTCACGTATTTAAGAACCAACTATGGGACAGGATGCAGGGGCAGGCATCCCTGGGCTCTCAACAGTCATTTTTCGCTGTGGCCAGGATCTGGTCGAGCCCTCCGCCACGCAATGTCCTCATAACTCATCGAGAAAAGGAAGTGCTAGCAAAGAGACAAAATCCACCAGTGACACTAATTTAATCGCCCTTAATATCCTCGCCCTACTTCCCTAAGACCGAGGCTGACGGAGGATTTGCAACGGAGCTGAGCGCTGGGGCGAGAAGGTGGCGGGTGAAGTCTGACACAGATGAATGCAAAGCGAACGCAGAGCAAACGTGAAGCGAACACGAAGCAGCCCTGCCTCGGCGTGAGCAGCGCCAGGCTACGGACCAGCTCCTACCCGAGCAGAGGGATGGCAGAGCCCTAACGGACAATTCCAGGAAACGGCCAGCTCAGGGAATACTGCTGTGGCCCCATGAAAATCCCACAAAAAGGCTCCAGCGCTCTGCTGCCTCTGGCTTGGAAAAGAGCCAGAAAGTGCAGCAAGGACGAGCAAGGTTTAGACGAGCCCCTGCTTCATCCTGGACAAAGCTGATCGAGGGGCGACACGGGGAAGGTCTGTCATGATCAGTGGTGGGTGAAAGCAGGGGAGGAAGCTGCTGCTTTTTGCCCCTTCCAACACAAAACTGAGGATTGAGGCAGACCACGAGGTGGCAACAAACACCAGGAGAAGGATGTTCGCCGCCTCCTCGGCTTTCCCAACTCCTGACATCCCACACAGCCGCTCTGCAACGCCCAGGCTCCACACCGCAGCTGCACCAGCAGGGTGGGAGCCAGGAGGGTGCCCTGGGGAGATGCCCCCTCTCCACCCACCGCCCCCAGCCCACCCCCGGCAGGGTCCAGGCCCCCAGCCCCGACGGGAGCCAGGCAGGAGGCTGGAGTGGCCGTGCAGAACCCGAGCGGGTGCAGAGCAGAGCAGTAACCCTGCAGTGGTCACAACTGAGGGACCTGGTGGGGACACAGGTAGTCCCCCACATGTGTCACGAGAGACCTCTGAACACAGACATTCTGCTCTGGTTCCCCACACAGCAGTCACCCTGTCCCCAGACCCACGGTCCCCCCAGTCCCGGTCTGGGCAGGGCATCCCCCTCTGCCCATGGGCTCCCAGGCATCTGGTCAGCTGTGTCCGATTGTTTCTCCATCATCACCTCTACACAGAGCAGAGAAACTGAATCATGAATCAGGATGGAGCTTGTGGTCCAAACCTGGGCAGGCGCACGGGACACCTTCACCTCTGGTTCTCCATACAGGGACACCCGACCACCGGGAACAGACCTCACCCCCTGCCTGGGCTCTGAGGACAACCGGCTCCCCTCAGTGCCACCACCACCCATCCCCACTGCCCCAGAGCACAGGAGGGAGTGTTGCACCCAGAGCACTGCCAGGGACAGGGCTCTGCCACAGCCCCACGCACAACACCCCACGGATTTGGGGGCACAGTTGGCTCCCTCCCACCCACACGGCCCTCATTCGGAGCAGAGCCATCTCCCTGCCACCCCAGCCTCCCTTGCTGCCCCGGGAAGGACACCGGTTCTGGGGAAGGGCTGGTGGGGGTCTGGTGTTGGGGCCTCACCTGTGGGACACCTGCGAGCCCCTCAGGCTGGACATGGTCTCCTCCAGGTTCTGCCGAAGGTCCAGCACATTCTGCACCGTCCTCTTCCTCTGGGACTCAGGGTCTGCAGAGAGACAAGGCAGCGGCTTTAAAGGGATGAATAGTTCCTCTGCCTGTGGCTGTGCCCCCCCCCAGCCCCTTCCCACACCCCTCTGCCATGGCTGTGTCCCCCAGCCCCTCCCCACACCCCCCGGCTCTGCCCCCCAGCTCTCACTGTGCCCACTGGGAAGGGACAGGGCAGCGCTGGCACCAGGCTGGAGCTGCGCCAACACGAAATGCCACCCCCAAGGGTGCTGCGGCCAGGAGGGGGATGTCTGCTCCAGGGAGGATGAGCTGGGGGGTCCAAGTGGGGCCACAGGACCCACACAGGTGACAGAAGGCCAGCTACAATCAGGCGACCCTGAAGCACTGTGACTCTGCTCCATGGGGCCACGCAGGAGCCGCCGTCCTGGAAGAACACCCCTAACCCTGCCCCTGCGTCCCCAACCCCAGGGTGCTCTGGCCGGGGACACGGGTGCTGCAGCAGCAGCACGGAGCACGCAGCCGAGCAGAGGAGATGCCAAGCCCCTGCCTCGTGCCCAGGGAGGGGCGGTTGCTTCTGCTGGGAGCTGGAGCAGCCGGTGGGACTGAGCCCCCCACGGGCACAGCCCAGGGCTGGAAACCCCCAAAGCCCCAGCTGCCCGGGGGCTTCTCCGGGTGTGCACACCCCCAGCATGGGCATGTACCCACACACGGGGATGCACCCCCCAACCTGCCTGTGTGCACACGCACGTACCTGCACCACAACCACGCGTGCTCACACGTGTGCACACACACGTGCACATCCACACCTGCACCCCCAGCAGGTTTGCTGATGACACCAAGCTGTGGGTGCGGTGACACGCTGGAGGGAAGGGATGGCATCCAGAGGGACCTGCACAGGATGGAGAGGGGGGACTGTGCCAACCTCATGGGGCTCAACCAGGGCAAGGGCAAGGTCCTGCACATGGGTCGAGGCAACCCCCAGCACAGACACAGGCTGGCAGGAGAATGGATGGAGAGCAGCCCTGAGGAGAAGGACTTGGGGGTGCTGGTAGACGAGAAGCTCTACATGACCTGGTCCTTGCAGCCCAGAAAGTCAACCGTGTCCTGAACTGCATCCCCAGCAGCATGAGCAGGGTGAGGCAGTGTCCAGGGTGCCCAGAGAAGCTGTGGATGCCCCATCCCTGGAGGGGTTCAAGGCCAGGCTGGATGAGGCTTTGGGCAACCTGGGCTAGTGGGAGGTGTCCCTGCCCATGGCAGGGGGTGGGACTGGATGGGCTTTAAGGTCCCTTCCAACCCAAACCATTCTGGGATTCTGTGTACACCTGCAAAAACACACACACAGAGGAGGGGGGTCACTCCTGGCCCAGCTCTGCAGCGCTGCCGGGCTCAGGACCATGGCTCTAGCCCCCACACCCCCGACCCACTGACGTGCATCCCCAGCGGCTAACAGCCGTGCCACCGCAGCTTTGATCCCGATTTCAAGCCTTTCAGCTGCAGCTTGCCATTGAACTGCAGTGACAGCAGGCTCCGGGGACGCGGATGTGGCTCCTCCTAATGTAACGTGGCAACCAGCACTCCGGGATTTGCACGGCACGGTGTAAGCCGCAGCGACACAGGGACCGGGGGACGCTTCCAGCACACACCCCAGCAGGCTCCCTGCAACGGCACGGCCACACACCCCACGCACAAGCAGGGCTCTTGTCCCATTGTCCCCATCATACCCCAGCCACACCGCCGGACACGCCGTAGGCAGCACCCATGGGTGACGCTGCCTCATCCCCATGCTCCGCTCGCCCAACAGCCGGGCAGGAGAGCCGCAAACCGGTGAACCAGCTCCAATTTACGCGTGACCCTGGAAGGTGGTGACAAGCGGTAGCAGCCCCAATGAGACGGGTTAAATCAAGCAGCTTAAAGCCAGTTGTAGATGAGGGTAAGCAGGCTGGTGAGCCCACAGAGCATCCAACGCGGCCGGCACACGCCGTTGTGTGGGGATACCTGGCCTTGTGTGTGTCTGATTGCCCTGGTCCAGCCCCCAGAACAAGGCAGGAGGCAAGTCATGAACTCGTTATTAAATCTTCACTGTGCCCTGGGCACGCTGGAGGAGACAATCGTCACAGAGCCTTGACCAGCACCCCAGCACCGCAGGACCGGGACGAGCAGGCAGCGAGGGCAGAGCGGCAGGGCTGGGGCAGAGGGGGATGTGCACATGGACCCAGGGCACAGAGGAGGTTCGAGAGGTCCTACGACGGCACCCACCCTGCTCTGCAGCTGGGGACAAGGGGACTCAGTGTCCCTGGGGTGGGGCAGGCAGAAAGGGACACATTGGCACATCAGGAGCACCTCAAAGCTGCCAGGTCCTGCCCTTGAGCTGCCTGGAAAGATGGATTTTCAGGCTTGAAATGGCAGGAGAGAAACCTGA
This sequence comes from Syrrhaptes paradoxus, assembly GCA_013400615.1. Lineage (NCBI taxonomy): Eukaryota > Metazoa > Chordata > Aves > Pterocliformes > Pteroclidae > Syrrhaptes > Syrrhaptes paradoxus. The sequence continues at coordinate 28,545 of VZTO01023654.1, read as the reverse complement.
GGCCAAGTCCAGCACTGCCACACGTCCAGGCTGCAGGACAATGGAAGGTGTTGGAGGGGAGGCACGTGCGAACCTTGGAGAAGCGCAATAAAACACCCGCCAGTGTCCCCAGGCAGGTCCAGGCAGGGGAGGACTCAGCACCCTCAGCTCCTCCACTCTGGCCGCATTCAGTGGGTGCCATCCACCCCGAGCCCAGCTCCTGCAGCCGGAGAAGGCGGCACATGCACACCCAGCAGCACTGCGGCCCTTCGGGACGTGGGATGGGACGGGACGGGAGAGCCACTGTTGTGCCCTGGTGCTCCCACCCTACTGCCAGCTCAGCAGCGTGCACCCCCCGGACACAGCTCCCTCCCGAAACACCCCGGCAGCCTCCCTCGCAGCCACCCGCAGCCATTCCCCCAGGCACGAAGCCAGCGTTTGGGGCTGGCACTGCCTCCTCCCCTGGTGCCGCTGCCAGCGGGGCTGCTGCTGCCACCCCCATCCCCAGCACAGCGGGGCTGTGGCGAGCACCCGCTGTGTCCCCAGCTGCCTCGACACCCCTGTGCCACCTCCCCTTGCACCCCCACTGCTGCTGGGGGACCCCCCACAGCCAGGACCCCCAGGGCATCCCAAGTAAGAGGCAGCACCCAAGGGCTCGGGTGCCCGGCGGGGGGCTGGAGGGTGCTTCAGCCCCGGCTCAGGGTGACGGCACTGACCCCAAACCCAGCTCCACCTGCGGCACCGTCGGCCATCGATGCCTGGCAGAGTTTGCTCCCCTGACCCCCAGTTTTCAGGTGACACTCTGGGTCACTCCAACCACTGGAGATGCCCCAGAAGAAGCAGCAGCTCTCACCTGGGAAAGGGCCAAAACGGGACCTGAGGAGCCGTGTACCCACCAGTGGCACGTCCTGCTGCCCACGCTGCTGCCTGCGGTGAAGTGCCACTGCCTGGCCTCGCTGTGCTGGGGCAGGTTGGTGACACCAAGCCCCCCACAGTCCGTTTTCCAGGTGCAGCGAGGGGCCGGGGGCTGTCTCAGGGCTGGCTGAGCTGCAGCAAGCCATAGCTGAGCCGAAACCGGAGCCACTGGGAGAGGCCGGAGTGTGGGAACGGCAGGAGTGCGCTGGATTCCTCCCCACATCGATTTAGCAAGCTTTCTGCAGCCAGCTGTTTCCAGCTGCCGGAGCGGGGAGCAGCAGGGACGGCTCAGCCCGTGCGGCAGCGGGGTCAGTCGGACACCCTGCCTCGGCCAGGCTCATTTCCCCGGCCCCAATGGCTGGGATGTGTCCCGCACCGTCTCCCTCTCTGCCGGGGCTGCAGGCTGGGAGACTGGCCGTCCCCTCCATCCCAGCTCCACGCTGGATCGCAGCCCTGCTCGCAGCTCCTGCTGCTCTCGCAGGCTCGGTCCTGCTGTCATGGAGGGAAGAGGGTGCTGGCTCCAGCCCTGTGCTCCCCCAGCCTGGCCACGCAGAGGAGAGCAGCCCCAAGACACGGCCACTGTCCCTTGTGCAGGGAGGCCACCAGGCTGGGTCTAACCTGCCTTCGTCCCCTCTCTGTCCTGCCCTCGCCTGCAGCTGTGCTTGGGCAGCTCTCCTGGCCTCCCTGGCCCCCGCGGCTGCTCCTTTCTTCACCGAGCGCTCTCAGCACCCTCTCCAACATCACCAAACACAATACAGCTCCGCTTCGCACACAGGGAGACTGAGGCAGGAAATCCCAGCCCGCCCCTGGCCACCCCATCGCCTGCAAGTGCTGCCTGCATCACGGCGGCAGATGATGGGGGGTGACCAGCCCCGACCCACGCGCTGCCCATCGCCCCCATCTCCCGCCCTGCACAGCCGGGAAGCAGCGGGTACCGAGGAGCATCGGCGGGGCGGGATGCAGGGCCAGAGGCAGCCGAGGAGGAGGAAGAGCAGGAGGAGGAAGGAGGGAGCGGTGCGGTGAAGGGCTGGCTCAGCACAGGGTGCTGCGTGCTCCAGGTCTGTGCTGGGCACCGCGGACCCAGGGCAGGACGAGGTCGGGGAGCCCTGTGATGTGCCCACATCCAGCCCTTCCCACCATCTCTGAGAGCGAGCAGTGGCAGCTCCTCTGCCTGCACGACGGGGTGCAGCCGCGTCCCCACAGCCGGGCGCTGCCGACGTGGCCAAGTACGTCAAGGAATGAGGAAATCATCAATTCCAACCGGCTCGTGACAGCTCGTTTCAAAGGAGCATGTGGCCAACAGCTCCCACTGGGGCCAGGCAGAGCCGCGTCCACGGGACACGTGTGCCCCATGTGCCTTGGCACAGAAACCCGCGTGTGCGTGTGTGTGTGCTGCCCGAGCGCCTGTTTGCATCGTGCGTATGTTCATGTGGGGGCCACATGGCAGCAAAACCCCTTCGCCCACAGAAAGGTGCGTGCGTGTGTGCACACGGCGGTGCCCGTGACCGTGCACGCGTGTCCACGTGTGTGTGTGCAGGCACGTGGGCGGCAGCAGCCAACACCAGCGCTGGCACGGACAGGCTGGGCTCGCACGGATGCACCGACTGCACCTATGTTCGTACGCCGAGCGTGAGTGTGGCACTCACACGCACCTTTTCTTTCCCCCCCAACCCAACTGGTCTCATTTCAGAAGATCAGACTGGGAAAGGACTCCTGACGACGCTGTGAAGATTTTAATGGCCATTGGGAATTTGCTGTAAAAGGCCTCATGGCGTTTCTGAGTCATTCCGGTGGGCCCCGATTACACAGTAGCTGCAACGAATTTCCCCAGGCCACGAAGCATTTTTAACTGCTTGCTCAATTTCTTCCATTGCATTGAAAAATACGCTAATAAACTGCAATAAAAATCATTCTCCCGGGGCTGTGAGACTCCTCCAGCCCAACCGAGCTCCCCAGCCCCATAAACCCTCGCACAGACACACGCTTCTCCCACCGCACTGCCTCAGCCCGTGCTCCGAGCTGCGTTTATGAATGAATCTGCCCAGGGGTCATTCTGCTGGTACCTTCCTTGCAAACCCTCTGCTCTGGCACCCAGAGCCCACCACAGCCAGGCTGCCAGCGCAAGGGCAGACCCAAGACCCTGAGCCCAGCGCAAACCTCCCCAAGCCCGGGGTTCCCAGCTCGCACCCCGCAGCGTGCGATTCGGTTACCGGCGTCTTGGCGCGCTGACAGCAGAGTCTTTCCATATGGAGTAAAATGGCTTTATCCTGCGTTTCTTACATCAGGCTCTGATTCACGCTCCCGGACAGCTGGGCAGGGGGATGGTCACAACCTGCAATCCTTCTCCCTGTGGCTTAATTAATTCTTCTCCCTCCTCTAACCGCCACCACACAGGCTGAACGAGCAGTGGGGATCACTAACGGGACTCTGCGGGTGACTGTCACATCCATAGCATCGCCTTCCACCATCAGCTTCGTCTTCCAGCCCGTCCCCATCCCTGCAATCCTGCACATGTGGCACCTGGGTACCCGGATGGCCGACCCGCGCCTCTGAAACACCCCAAGCAGACCAAGGGAAGAAGCACAGCCGGCGTTCCCCAGATGAAGGCAGCAGCCCCCGGAGTTGGCAGAGACGGAGGCACTGCTCCCTGGGGACACAGAGGCACTGCTCCCTGGGGACACAGAAGCACTGTTTCCTGGGGACACGGAGGCACAGACTCCTGCCAGCGGGCACTGGGGACACGCAGGGGATGCTGAGGAAGGTCCCCGTCCCTGCCTCCAGCCAGGGCAGGCTGGGCTCCCCGCTGCTGCTGCCCCGCACGTAGCCCTGTGCAGGCTGCGGGGAGGAGACTGGACACAGCCCAGCGCATCCTGCGCTCGCCCTGCGCGGGGGGAAAGGCCAAGTGGCAGAAGCTGGGGGAGGCAAAGGGGGGCAGCGCTGGAAAGGACACCGTGTGCCACCGTGGTCCAGGCCTCCCGAGGAGCACCAGGCCCTGCTGGGACACCGTGAGAGGAGAAGCAGTGGCAGGACCCCGCTTTGGTACGGCCACCCATGTCTCACACCTGGCTGGACCCTTCTGCAAAACAACGCGGCTCCGCAGGAGGCTCCAAAGGTGGCTGCAGGGGAAAAGGAAGCCCCTTCCCCTGCCTGTGTCCATTATCCCCGTCACCACAGCCGTCCCCATCACCACAGCCGTCCCCATCACCACAGCTGTCCCCGTCACCACAGCCATCCCCATCACCACAGCTGTCCCCATCACCACAGCCATCCATGTCACCACAGCCGTCCCCGTCACCACAGCCATCCCCATCACCACAGCTGTCCCCATCACCACAGCCAGTGCAGGCTGGGGCAGCCCCACACCGTGCGTGGGAGCCATCATCTCTCCCGCTGGCAGGTGAGTAGCAGAAAATTAACAGCGGCGCAGCGGTGACAGGCGGGGGCTTCAGCCGAATCAGCACTTCTGGGGCAGCTGCTGCTGCTAAGCCTTGCGAATCGCTGCTCGTAACAAGGGCAGGGCTGAGAGACCTGGAGCCTGGACTCCGTCTGGCTCCAGTGAGCCAAGCTTTTAAAAAGGATTCAGACTTTCTCAGGCTAGAGCAGCCATAAATCTCATTAATTGGGTCTCTCCCATACACAAGTTTCCAAGCGAGCCCGCTGGAGAGATCCAGGCCGGGCCTGCAGCCCATTTGCGGGTTATTCTTTCAATGGATGCTTGGCCCCAAACCACCCCACCTGCATGTCCAAACTCCAGCTCCTTTTTCAGCAGCAGGAACCTCTCGCTGCTTGACATCCTGCGCATCCCACCTCCGTGCCGCCCTCCGCTCCCCTACGCTGACGAGCCTGGATCACCCCAAATCCCTGGTGCCGGGCAGCCCCTGCTCCTGCACGCGGCACCGCACACCCTGCAACCCAGCCACCTCCAAACCTGCTCCCGCAAAGCTCCGGAGGAACCTGGAGCATCCCCACGCCCCCATCCCCAGCACTGAGGGTCTCAAAAATAACCCAGAGGAAACACCAGCGCAGTTTGGGACGGAGGGGGGGTCGCAGGGGATGGATTCATGCACTGGGGGCTGCCCTGAGCCTCTGGAGAGCGGCACACGCAGCAGCAGCAAAGCTCGGTGACACCAGCGCCTCGGTGAACAGCCGCGTGGCCTCAGGCACATGGACGTCACCATGCCCAGGGTCTGTCCTAAGCCGGGGCCCTTGCAGAGTGGGGTCAGGCTGGTCACGCAGAGCTCTGTGCCTCAGTTTCCCCCCTGGAGTCTGCTGTCTCCCCGGGGGTCAGCGTTACTGGGGTGAGCCAGCGTCGTGCTGGCCAGCAACGGGGCACAGCTGCGCCCACCCCGGGGATTTCAGGCACCCCAACACGACACCTTTAACGCAGCCACCAGCAGACGTTCAATGCAATGCTGCAGACTGCGCAAAAAAAACCAAAAAGCCAGAAAGTGGGGGAAGGAAAAAAAAAAAAAAAAAAAAAAAAAAAGCCCACGGTGAGGCAGAAGGTGCAGATGGGCCCCAGCTCAGAGGTCCCGGAGCAGCCGGCGGCAGCGGGTTCACGCTCCCCAGCGCGTCACCAGACACGGGTCGGACATTGTGGAAATTCAAAATTCCAGATGGCTCTTTTTGGGTGGGTTTTTCTTTTTTTTTTTTTTTTTTCTCCTTGCCTCATTTCCAAGGCAACAAGACTCGCTGTCATCTGCTAGTTGCCATAGAGATTTCACCTGATTCTGCTTCAGCGGAAGAGAAAGCCGGGCGAGCTCGCTGTGCCGAGGAGCCACGAGCCGCGACCGCCTTCAAACTTACTGGGAAGAGGGGAGATAAATGGGGCTTTATACCACAGAGGCAATGGGCTGATTCAGAGGATCAAAGGAAGGAACTGCGGGTTTCTATAGCACAAATCAGCCCTTCACTTAACTGCTTCGGTGCCCTCCAGATGTGCCCAACATCTGGGGATGTCGCCACCCCCCATTCTGGGCTTTGCCTGGTGCAGGAGGGGGATGGGGGCACAAAGCAAATCCTGGACCCACTTCTGGCTGCATCTTGAGGACCAAGCAGGGATCCCACAGTGTGACGGAGGGCACAGGGCTGATGGCCGGTCACGGCCACGTCCTTCCTCCCGTGACCACCCTCCCTCGCTGCACATAACCTAATATTGGAGCAAGCCAGGGAGCACGGGGCGAATGCACAAGCAGCCAGTGCAGAGGGAGACCTGCGGGTGGAGATGGCCATGGGCTGTGCCCAGCCCCACTCGGCTGCCACAAACGTGGGGGTTAAGCACCATGTGCCCCCAGGGGAGCCACACACAGCCAGCACGTGTTCCGCATCGAGTGCTGGCGCCGGCTCAACGGCCCCTTTATCGCTGAGGATCCTCCACATCGATGGTGCGGATGTGTCCCTGCCCCGAGTCCGGCTGCAGTGTGTGGTTTGCAGCCATTCCCCCAAGACTCGTGCTTGCCCCCCAAGTCCTGCAACAGCTTCACAACTGCCTGCCCCCCCTTCCCGGCACAACCGGGCTGTCCGGGACTGGGCACATCGTGAGTACAGCACCCCGCACCACTGCACCCCCACCTGCAGGCACCCATCCCCTTCCTTCTCCAGTTGGTCCCAGCACCGGGGGATTCACAGGGCCTCCCAGGAGCAGGGCAGCCACCCAAATTTAGGCAAGGAGTGCTACGACCCCAGAGCTCCCTGATCTGCGACAGCAGCCCTTGGGCTTGCAGTCAGATGCCCCAAATCAGCAGAGCTGATGACGCGGGGGAGCCAGCCCACCCCACCTGAGGCTCCTTTTGCTGAGGACATCGAACCCCTTGGGCACGGGAGAAGATCCCGGGTGCTGGCAAGATACTCATGGTGGCAGTCACCCCTGTGAACAACAGGCAGGGTCCCCATGCTCATCCTTCCCCGCTGCTCTCCGCCAGCACCCTGGCCTGGCTGAAAGGGCGTTTATGTGACCCAGGAGCCTGTCCCCTCCCTGCCCCACGTCCTCATAGCAGGGCTGGCGGGGAACGGCCCGGCCGGGCAGCTCTTGGCTCACGTTGGCTCCGTTTTGCAGGAGAACAGAGTCATTAACAGAGCCAAACTCCCCATTCCCAGCCAGAATACGGCCATGCTTGGGGAAGCTTTATATTCACAGAGACAAACAACTCACATTTGCTTTTTAACTGTTGGAATTGCACCCACTGGGACGGAGCGAACAGGGAGCCTTTTGTCCCCCTCGCCTTGTGACTGCAAGCTTTGTGCAGAGCAATGCGTTGCAAACACAATTCTCCCCGGCCTCAGCTGGGCTCTGGTAGACACTTGGTCTGTCTGTCCGTCACCAGATCAGCCAAAGAGCCCTCGTGCATCTCCAGCGAGAATGCAAAATGTCCTCCCAGGCTCCCCCGCCAGCCGCAGCCCGCAGAGCTGCTCTGTGCTGAGCTGCTTCTCAGAGCCACCGCAACGGACCCAAAATGTGGCCGGCGCTGGAGGAAGGCAGTGGCTCTTCACCTCGCCCAGTAACAGGGGTGGGAAACTGAAGTTGCAGGGGGCTCGGGGTAGCAGAGCTGCTCACTCAGGCTGCAGCCTGCCTGCAAGCGAGGGAGAGCAGCTCCCAGCACAGAAAATCCCGGCCAGCACGGCCTGGGCACAAAGACCAGGTCACCGTGAGCCCCCAGGGAAGGTGCTCAAGTCACCTCCTGGACAGGGGGCATCTGGAGACCTCCAGCCCATTGCCGAGCTCATGAATATCAGAGCTGGCAAAGGCACTCGTCAAACTGCCATGGGCACCAGCGTCGGTCAGAGCTGCCACCCTGGTCAAGGGACAGCCTGTCCAGAGCGGGCCATGTCCCTGGGGCACCAGCTGAACCCTGTCCTGGGCCAGCCACAGTGCCCGGGGCTGAGCTCCAGGAGAACAAGACCCCAGCAATGCTGCTCTCCTCCCAACTCCCAGCCTCGGGAAGGGGCTCAGCATCTGCGAGCTCACCCTGGGGTCTCTGCAAAGCCTGGGGGACCCCAGCCCATGAGGGTCTGGCTGCAGACAGGACCAGACCCCAGGGAAGGCCATCAGCTGTTGCAGGAGGTGGTCCCCCGAGAGCACCTCGAGAGCTGAGCCGGGGCAGGAGGCAGAGCATTGGGGTCCTCCCGCCCCAGGGGGTGACGCCAGCTCCAGGCTGCTGGTGGATCTATTGTTGCCACCTCCCGTGGGAGGAGGGAGATAACCGAGGCTATTTTTGCTTCCATCTGGGGAAACATTTCCCTCCAACGTGTACTGCCACGATGCTAATTTTTAAGGCTGATGATTAATTGATGTCAGGCTCATTATGGGGCCAACAGATCCCTCTTCCCCGGGAGCCCCAAGGACCGGGAGGGACGTGTTTTGACAGATGTCTTTCGAGCTGCCTGTGAGTGACGTCCTAACAACGGAGAAAAATAGGAGCCATTACCATGGAAAGCCCTGGAAATGGAAAGGGAAGTGCCTGCACGCGACCCCGGCGCCCCTCCCCGCACACCCTCTAATCAGCCCTTCACGCTCTGCCCTGACGGTTACCAGGGCTTTGCTCCGGGAGATAAACGGCCATTGTACCAGCACGGGGGTAATTGAATCTCCTGCCTGCGGCGCGGGCAACGCAGAGGGCTCAGCCTTTCTTCTCCCCCCACCCCAGCCTCGCAGGAGGGCCAGGTGCCAAATTCACTCTGGCACCGGCTGCAGCAGCCTGTGGAGAGCCGGAAACGAGACCTCGGCACAGCCGAGCACCGGGATCCCGCAAGGCTCAGGGTCTCTCCCCACCTGCCCTCCCCAGCACTGGGGGGGTGAGCGCTGCCAGCCGGGGGATGCCGGGGTGCCAGTCCTACCAGGCACCGAGGAAGGATGCACCCCGCGACAATCCCAGCAGCACCTGCAATAGCAGCGCAGGCGGGGCTGAGGACCAACAGGCACATCACACATTTTGGGGTCCCTTCGCTTTGTCCCTCCACTGCCGTGGTGACGTTCACCCCAAAGCAAACCCGCCACGCTCTCACAAAGACAAAGCTGTGTGCAGTGAGCAGCACGAGGTTTGGTTGAAGAGGGCACCGCAGCTCTGACAGCGACACACAGATACCCTGCGTTTGTCCCCCAGGTCCCCTGAGCAGCCAACGGGATCCGGCAGCCCTGGGATCCCTGCCCAGAAAGGGGATGCAGCATCTCAGTCACTCAGCAGAGAGCCTGAGTGACCCAAATCTGTGCAGGTGAGCTCTCCTGCTGCTCTCCCAGCTCCCCGAGGGCCACCACCACCCTGGTAAGGGAGGGCAGAGCAGCGTGTCCCTGCCTCACCCACCAGCCTGCTCCCCACCCTGTGAGTGCTGCCGTTACCTGTGCCAGCCTTGGGACCCACTCCTCCAAACCTGCTCTGGGAAGTCGCCTTCCCTCTGCCCCTCTCCCCATCCTGCAGCCCCCTTCACCCCCACACCCACCACAGCAGCTGCAATGACACCCAGGGTTTCATCCTGCCACCTCGCAGCGCTGCCTCGCATCCCCACGCCAGGGAGATGCCGAGCCTTCACTGGGGAGATGCTGAGCCTTCACCGGGGAGATGCCAAACCTTCACTGGGGAGATGCCGAGCCTTCACCAGGGAGATGCCGAGCCTTCACCGGGGAGGTCAGCAGCACCAACCCCTCTTCCCCCATCCATCCTCAACACCACCAAATCCTCCACCAGCTCCAGAGTCTGCATTGCTGATCTGCTGATCACTATTACTACGAACTTGTTTTAATTGCTGCGCAGTGCCTCGAGCACTCTTCACAAGGAGAGGATGTGTGTGAATAAATTGGCTATTCTTAGCCCTGGCGGTTCCCTGCTGGGAGCACAGGGGCGAGCGATCAGTGTGCTCGGTGGCAGGACCCGCATCGTCTTCCGGCTGCTTCCCAACCTGCTTGGCCTCTCGCAGTGCCTTCGGTGGGTCCCTGCCACCAGTGGAAGGTTTTCCTGAGGAGCAGTTGTGTTCTTCCCACCAAAGGCGACTCGCAGAGAAGGAAGCTCCTGTCTCCTTCAGAAGACCTGTGTGTGCCGCAGGAGGGAGGGAGATGCTTGGGACCAGAAGCTCTGTGCCACCACTGCGGGAGCCACCACTCGGTCCCTGCTCTCCTCCCTGGGACCCGGCAGCCCCCAGCACCTCTGCCAGGCACCCAGTGCAGCTGGGGGATGGCGGGGAGGAAGAGTGCTCTTCATCTCAAATCTACCACCTGCGTTACGGCGAGGGGAGAGACTCTGACACGCTTTAGGACTCAACACAAAGAACCACTGTCCCACCCTGCAGGTCCAGGTTTCACTGTGGGCTTGGCAGTGCCAGGGAGAGGCAGGGCAATGCTCTGAAAAAGGCATCGGCGCCGACAGGAGGGATTTCAGTGGAGCATCCCGGCTCTCTGCCATGTGCCAGCTCCCATGGCTGCCCTCCCCACGCACCCGCCAGCACCGAGGGCTGAGTGATGCGTGGTGACAGCGGCCGCGAGCCCCTGGGAACATCAGCTCGCTCAGATGATGAACAGGAGAGCGCCCGCTCATCTCCGGACCCCCGCGCAGTGACAAGCCCCCATCCCCTGCGTGCTGCAGGAACCGTTTAAGCGTGCCAAGAGCATGCTGAGTTACACGCCCCGGTTTGGACGGTTTGGGATCCCCCCCGCCAAGCTGGAGACAATGCCGCTTCCCGTACTGCCACAGCGCCAGGCGCATGGCTGTCCCGCAGGCAGCACCCTCCCGGGGACACGACCCTCCCAGGACAGCACGGTGAGGTCTGCGGCAGCACCACAGCCAGGATTTATCCCACCTCCGCACAACGGCTGCCTGCGCTGGACAAGCCCGCTCCACCGTGGGAAGCAGTGCTGCGATGTGCTTGGAGCTCTTCTCCCCAGATTTGCTCCGGGGACCTGTCCAAACACTGACGATGCACAGCCCAGAGCCACGACCGCTGCAGGAACGGCCGAGCCAATATTACAGCTTGGGGGAAAGCATCAGCCAAAAGTCACTCAAACAAGGAAACGATTTGTCTTCTTCTGGCTGCGCTTCCCCCTGACAAAGGAGCGCGGAGCGGGGAAGTCAGTTGTGATCACGTGCAGCGTACCGACCGAGCGACCACCAAACCGGCAACTGGGAGTGCTCACACCAGGAGCCTGACAGATAAAACACAGCAGGGGAAAAAGGATGAAAAAAGAAACGCCATGTGACCCCTCGCTCAATCCAAGCCAGGCTCCGCATCCAACAGTTCTGAGTATGAAATACACACAATGAGCTCCAGCGAGTAATTAATCCCTTCAGGAAGACCGTAAGTGATTGCAGACAGTTTACCAAGAGGGAAAAAAAAAAATCTGGAAAGTCACTGAAAAAATTACCATAAAATGTTTCTTTTTCTGCTCCGCTATGAAATATAATGAGATCTGCTAGAAGGTCTCTCTGCTCTGCAAAATTTAAAGGCGATGAATTTAAGCTGTTCTTCCAACAACGCTCAATCTACTCACCATGCTGACGGCCGTGAGAAACCAGCCCAACCCAGAGCAGCGCAGGCAGCCCGTCCCCAACAGTTCTTGCTGTCTCACCTCGGCACCGGTGGGATGCAGCAGGGGAAGATTCCTGCAGGGGACGGAGCCTGGCACACAAGGGCATCCAGGTGATATCATGGCTAGAGGACCGATTCGAACCCTCCGGAGACACATGGGAAGAGATGGCAACAGCGCCAGGTATAAACCTGGCTTATGGAGCAGGACGAGCCCTCCCAGTGACGAGATTTTGGGGTCCCTGGTGATGCTCAGCCACACCAGCCACCCCCCTCGCCAACCTCCGCCTCCCCTCTCCATCCCTGTGTTCCCTCTTCACTCTTTCACCTTCCTCATCGTTACACAGACAGTCCTCCAGCCGGAGGGCAAAGAGCCGGAGGGCTCCGATCTGAGCCCAGTTCTCGCCCATTGCACCCCAAGCCCACCTCTGCTCGGTGCCATGCCCCGGGGGGGCCACGCAACTGCCCCCCGGCCCGGCACGAACAGGCAAGGAACCACTTCTGTCAATATCTGCCCTTGGGAGACCAACCCTGCCGTCCCCTGCAGACAGACAGACAGCCACCCAAAGGTGTCTGTGGGGCAGCCTGTCCCCCCCACAGCCTCAGCCCCCGCCTCCAGGCAGCATCAACCCCAGTCACAGCGAGGCAAGAATTAAAGGGCGCAGCAGTTGTCTTATTTCCCTGTTTCCGTGGTATTTTTCAGCCATTTTTCTACTTGTGAATCTGGGGTTTATTAAAAAGAGCATTAGGAAATGTTATTTCCTCCTATCCATAAAGTGACTTAAAATTAGTTGGACTTTTAAAATTAAAAACACACCCTGGACTCTCACTTCCACTTGAAATCACTCTGGTTTTGGAAACGGACTTTTTCCCCATATCCTCTCCTGAGTTTTCCCCCCTCTCTCCTCACCATGTTTTTGTTTAAAAATTCATCAGGCCAGGGAAAAATTCCAGGGCAGGAAAAGAGGGGGAAAAAAAAAGGAAAAAAAAAAAAAGCGGAAGAAACTGTGGCTTTTGCAAACCTATCTCCACGCAGGGGAGAAGCAGCGCTCCAGACTTTCCTTCCTCCTCCTGGAAAGCGAGAGGCGCTCAGAAGGACGAGGGAACACCGTGTATTAACCATCCTCCCGCACACCCCGGCGGCGGCTGTGGCCCGGCTGACCCTCCGCAGAGCCCTGCAATCCCCCCGGGATAACACAACTCCCTCGACACAGCCACGAGCCTCAACCAGGGAAAAAGGCGCCGAGTGAGCCGGGAAACCCACCCTGCGTGTCGGCGTGGGACACAGCCTGCTCCAGCACCGACCGTAAACCCTGGGTGCTGCTCCCGGCTGAGCCCACTGAGACCTGAGCAGCTCACGACAGGGCTCTCGCTCCAGCCAGCCCAGTGCCAGAGCGTGTCTGGCCCCCCTCTGAGCTGGACCCTGGCTGGTGTCAGGCATGTCCCACACGTGACACTGATTTGGGGAAGGACCGAGACGCACCCAGACACCGTTACTCAGCGGTATAGTCACTCCCTACACCGGTGTGCCGTGCCCAGCAGCTGCAGGCACCCAACGCAGGGTGCTGCCCAAGGGGTAGGGACATCCTGCGTCCCCGAGTGTCCCTGCGATGTCAGGGCTCACTCCCAGCCTGGGCTGAGCCCACTCTGCAGCACCAGAGCTTCCCCGCTACGTGCATTTTCAGGACAGCTGCTGCGCTCTCCACGCAGGATGCGTGTAACGCCTGCTTACGAGCGAGAACACTCCGCAAGGGGATGAAAAGCTATATGGAAATGGAAGATCATTACCATGATCTCCTTGGAAACATCCCATAAGTGCAAGTTTTTCTTCCTCCTTCTTCTCTCTCCCCATGCGCACGAATTCTGGCACCCCGCGCGTCGCTTGGCGTAGCCTCAGCACTGTGGGTCCAAAATGCAGGCGTCTGATTTCTAAAGCCATTGTCTAGGATGTGCTATTGAGCTGCAAAACATGGACGGTTTGGGATGGAAAACAGGCATCTCCTGCAATACAAAAAGAAGCTGGCAACCCAGATTTGATTTGTCTTTGAAGCTATAGAGAATCTCAACCAAACAAAATTTGCTTTATTCCCACAAAGGGAACGAGAATCTTAGCAACAAAACAAATCAGCACCTCTGCCCCCGAACGCAGCGACGAACAAACCGAGAGCAGAGCAAAGGGAGCGCGGCTTCGCCCTGCTGGTCACTGCCGCGGCGCGGAGCGGCTGGTTTTGGAAAGCAGCACGGCAGGGCTGTATGTGTTACCGTGCTCCACTGGGGAATGCGAGGCTGGAAAAGCTGCTTTGTAAATTTACTTTTGATTCAGAGCTCTGTGTTTCTCTCCTCCTCGCGTGCCGTCACATTTCTCCAGCGCTCACGCAGCCTGTTCAAAGCAGGGAGGTTTCCAGGAACCCCAAGAGCTGCACCAGTTTTAGCACAATGACTATTTGCCCAGGAAATCACCCTGGAAAATTTATTACTTGCTATTCACTTTCAAAAGTAAGCAAGGCTGGGAAGCGCACAGCAGAGCAAACAGCAGCTGAGCTGGGATTTCATCCTGCCCCCAGGTTACTGTACTTTCCCCACGACTAATAAGCTATCTGACGGGAGGCGACCTCCCACCGCAAGCAACGCTGCCACGCAGATTCTGCTTGCAGAGGGTTTTCGGAGCAGCTTTAAAATCCCAACCTCCAGGCCTCGCTCTGCACAGCCCCAAAAGCATTCTGCAGGCTCCAGGAAGAGATTCCCTCGCTCATCCCCCATGCTGCTTTATGAGCGGGGCTGTTCCCCTCCCCGCGCAGGAACTGGCCACATGTTCTCCATCTGGGAGCAGATGCCCATGAGCCAATAAGCTCAACTTGGAAAACTAACTGAAAATAGCACAAAATTTCTGAATGCTCTACAGGCCGCGGCCGGATGATGGATATTAGCACTCCAGCAGCACCGGGACACTGTTTGGCACAGCGCAGCAAAAAGCACGGCTGAAAGGGTTCAGGGAAATGGAAATGAGATGGCTGAAGGTGCTGCTGCCTGAGCGTCTGTCCTCTTCCAGATGTTCCTGCCTGCAAGGAAGGAAGGTCTCCGGCTGCTGGTAAATCAGTTCCTAACCTGCTGCTGCACTCAGCCCGGAGTTCTGAGGGGCACCAGCTCTGTTCCTCCTGCGTCCCTGAAACTGCTGGAGGACATTCTGGTCTCAGAGGCAAAACTGAAGAGCCGCAGGGCTGCTGTAGCTCTTGGGCTGTAACATCAGCCTCTGGGGACGGCGGCATGATGGGCCGTGCCTCTCGTGCTCCGACACAAAGTGCTGGGGAGAAAGGCTGAGACACCACGGAGGGCAGGAACCCTGGCTGCCCCGTCACACCGCAGGGCAGGAGCGAGGAGCAGCAGGTCCGGGGTTTGGTCTGGGTGCTGCCGTTCCCCGCGGGGTCAGGATGCAACCAGCTTTTGGGTGCATTTAACTGCCGAAGACTAGGAGACAGGAGGTCCAGACAGTGACACATCCAGCCTCAAATCAACCCTCAGTGAGCCATCAAAATGGAATTTGCCAAAAGACAGCGCGCTGATCATCTGTGAGCCCCCAGCTATGTACAGCCCCAGGCACAAAAGGTCTGCGGCTGGGAGACAGGCAAATGCCGGTGCTTTCCCTTGGCCAACGATCACACAACACACCCTCCAGGCCGAGCAGGATTTCCACCCCATGCTGAGTCTCTGTGCATGTTATCTGGGAGAGAAGCCACCGCTACAGGAACCAACGGGTCCCTTGTGCACGGGCACCTCTGCTCCCGGGACCCCTCGTCACTGCCCATCCCGAGGTGTGACACACGGCCTGTCCGGGGTGACCCCAACTCCCAGGAAGGGTTTTTGTTACATTTTGAAATGAACCTGGGGTCCACGGGAGATGCAGGAGTGCAGGTCAGCCATCCTCCACTGCGCCCAGTGGCTGGAGTAGCACCAGAGAAAAGCCCATGGGCTGTCCCCACTGCTGCTTGCCGTCGGCAGCCTGACGCGACCTGACCTGGGGGGACAGGAGAGCACCACGCCAAGTGCCACCAACACAGCGAGACTCAGCTCACTCCCACCTTTCTGTCTGCAGCCACACCAAGCCCAGCAGAGCCCAGCTATGGTGCACAGCCAACTCTTCGGGAACCAGCACACACCTCTCACAGCAGGGATGTTTCCAGGATGCTGTCTGTCTGTCCTCCCTGCTGGGATGGGGAAGAAGCTGAACTTCATTATTTCCTTTGCTTTTGCTCTGCACGTTGGGAGTTTGGAGCCGTGCCCTCATCACCCCCTTGGTGCAGTGGAAGTCAGGGGGCTAAGGGCAGGGTGGCTGCAAGAGGCCACAGCCGGGTGGCCGTGGGTCCTGCGCTCGTGGTGGCTGCAGCACACCCGGCCCTGCGTTGGTCCTGCCCTGGCAGAGCCAGACAGCTCTGGGTCCCAGCCACAATCCATCAAATGCCTTTCCTCTTGGTTTTAATATGGGGGGAACTCAGTTGTCCCCCCTCCCACAAAGCAGCGCTCCCACCTCAGAGCCTGTGGATACACCCGTGCCTTGCCCAGCTCCACCGCTGCCGGGTTTGTTCATGACGCTGTATTCGCCCCAGCACAGCTGCCTCCAGCCTCCGAGCCGCCAAGGCTGGGAGCAGCCTCGGGATGTGGGAGCGGGCGCCCACGAGGCTGACAACGTGTCGCCCGTGGCACCACGCTGGGAACCAGCTGGGGAGGGACGCGCTCGTCCCATCAAATGCCCGCAGCGTGTTTTCTGTCAGCCCAGGCTCACCTCGGGGAGCTCCTGCGCCACAGCAATCGATGCAAATTGCCACTCGCTATTTTTCCACTTGTTTGCATCACCTCGGAAATATAAAGCCAAGGCAGAGATAGAGTGAAATGGAAACACGCCGGCAGCGCCTAACGCTTCCAGCCCAAGGGGTTCGTTAAAAAGATGAGTTTCACCATCGCAGGGCCCAGCCCGAACAGCAGGTTCCTTTGCCTTGCACCCCAAGCACATCCCTCCGCGGCGGAGCCCACATCTCCCCGCACGCCAGGATACGAAGGGAAGGGCTGCTCTCCTTCAGGTGGGTTTTATGGAGCCCAAACTGTGCCCACATGTGAGGGGGACCCCACCATGCTCCCCACAAAAGGCTGACAGTGTCCTGAGAGAATGGGACCATGCGGCCATGCCAGGACAAACCCGCGGACCCCCCAGGCTAGAAGAAACGCTGGGGTAAGCTCCTTCTCGTACCAACCTGAGCTGGCACAGGACCAAGACGTACCCCACACACCAGCATGCGGGAAGCCTGACACGCCGATGCTGCGCATGGGCAGCGACTGGACTCACGATTTTGAGAAGTGTCTCATCAGAGAGTTATTCTCAGCTTGCAGCTCTGCTGAAAGCTCACACGGCTAAAAATAGCTGGCGAGGGAGCCGTACCTGAGCCGCAGCTTTAAACGTGTTTCATGGCTGAATCGGGAGAGCCAGACTGCTCAGCACAGGGGACGGGACAGTGCCGGCATTGGGGACATTTCAGTCCCCCTGAAAAAGCACGGAGGCTTAACCTTCACAAAAGCTCAGCTTTAGCCAGTCTGAGCTCCCAGCAGGGCCAGTAAGGACTGGGTTTTGCCAAGACTGTGCACTTCATCAGAGTGCTGCTGAAGAAGCTTGTCCGGTTGCAGGGTCTCATTGCCAGCTCTGTGACACCTGGTGACAAAACGTGCAGAGGTGAGACGTGGACCAACCCCAGATCCCAACCATGTAGGAGGGCAGCCAGCGGGGCTGGCACTGGGAACAGCAGCAGTTCAGCCTTTCCCTGGTGCTAAAGGCGTGGTGCTGCCCCGCTGCAGTCAGGATATTTCCCCCTCTAGCTCACACACCGCAGGCTTCAGCACCCACAGCACGGCCCTTCCCCTTTTCCTGGGTCACACGAGAACGACCACAACCCCCGGCAGCTTCAACGAGCTGCAGAGGACCTCAGCCACAAGCCATCCTTCCAGCTCACTGAGCAGGAGAGGTTCCCATCCCGCAGCCGAACCCAGCCGACCGGCTGGCAAGCCAACGGGGCTGGCACGGAGCCCAGCCCTCCCGCCGTGTCACCTGCGGCTGCGAGTCAGGCTCACAACCTGCTGAGGGAACTGTGGCTTTGTGAGCACGGCATGAAACCCTCAGCTCCAGTTCCCAACTGAAAGCCACCTCCTGGGTCCCCTTTAGAAGGTGTCTCCTGGCCAGCTCACCATCCCCTCCTTCCCCACACTGCCACCGGCCAGGCAGCCCAGGGGAAACGCGAGGACAGAGCAGCCCTGCCCTTACACCTTCAGAAACTAATTCCTGGATTTGCATAAATTCTGCCCATAATTTCAAGGGGATGCTTCAGGCCAGATCCTTGCAGGTGCGTTGGCCAGGGTAGGGCTTCAAAGCGCTCACCTCTCGACGAGCAGAAGGTTCTAGGACAGAGATAACACGGCTGACAAGAAACCAAAGAGGCACGAGAAGTGAGTGAGCATCACCGCTGCCTACACCAGGTAGGAAAATCCTGTGCTCCCTACAGCACAGGTGTGCTCACATGTTCCCAAAGGTCAAGGCATGTGTCCCTGCTGCAGGACACGCCTGCACGTTGCCAGGCAGCACAGGGACATGTGCCTGCCCGTGGTCTACCCAGGCAGCACCTCCTGGGAGCTCACACCCTATGCCGGACCCTGCGCCAGGGCCACAAGGCTCTCGAGCCACCTCCCTGCTGCAAGGCTGCTCCCAGGAGCGAGGAAAACGTCCTGCCTGGCCGTGCTGCGCCTGTGCTAAGCTCCCCGACACAGATTCCAGCAGCTCCTTCCAGCAGGAGATGAATCTCAGCCCTTCTCCTGAATTAATAAAAAATGCATTACTGCCTCAATTGAACAAGACAAATAACAGCGTAAGGAATGAAAGAAATGCTTGAGCGAAACAAAACGTGGAAGAAATGGATTAGAGGAAGGACAAGCAGATCAGGGGTGCGCTGGGCATTGCTTTTCAGTGTCACATGCGCCTCGACTCAGGCACATCTCCATTTGCACAGCTTCTAATCTCAGCCCTGCAATGCAGCATCCCCTGCCTCCCCGGCTCCGAGCTGCAATGCAGCAGCGTGGGAAAGCCCTTCTCCCCGATCGCCCCACGCCCCCCACAAGGCAGCCCCCAGCCTCCCCGGCCAGGCTTCCCGCCTCGCGTGTACTCTGCCTTCCCGAGCTCACCGCTTCCCAGCTGGAGAACCAGCTACCCCTCCCTTCGCTCCCCAAGGACTGCCGCTTCGTGTGCCTGGAGGAGGACGTGACTTTGCAGGGTGAGGAATACGGCAGAATCACACCGAATCTGATCACCCACACCCTGCATCCCCACCGCTCCGGATGAAACACCCTTGAGGTACCAATCCTGGAGGGGCCGAGGACGAAGCTACCCCCCCAGACGGAGCCAGCCCTGCTCCGCCCAGAGAGCGGATCCGACCCAGCAGCTGCACAGTCAGGCTCCAACCGCAGCTGCCACTGCCACCAGGAACAGGACACGCACGGCCCTGGGACATTGCTGCCACCACACCAGCAACCAATTCAGAGGATGTGTCACCAGGTCCGCCCAACACCGCAGAGCCAGGCAAGCAGCGTGGGCTGAGCCTGGAATGGCAGAAAAGCGCCTGGTCCCCCGGCAAGACCACAGCTCAGCACAGCAAGGCCAGGCACGCTGGCCACGGCAGACGGGCTGGCACTAGAGGCTGGCGTCACTCACAGGTCACACACCTTGGAGGGTGCACGCTCTGGCTCCGCTCTGAGCTCGAACGAATCCTCCTCCACGCAGTGGGTACAAGCATCAGCCAAGTGCTGTCCTCAGATGCTCAAGCGAGAGCAAGCAGGGAGGACCACGGGCGGGGAGGACCAGGGAAGCTGCTGGCTGGCACCACAAGGAAGGCAAGGAGCTGGCAACCCAAATGGACATGACAGGGCAATGGCAGAGGGGACTTGTGCCAGGGAAGGGCTGTGGGCACAGAGACACATGCCACAATGTGAGAAGCCAAAGACACAAAGCTGGGGACAGGAGACATCAGGAGGGGACTCTCCAGAAGGACCCAGAGCTGGCGCCAGTTCCCTGAGTGCCACCCAAGCTGGAAGGACATCGCCCACGAGACACCCAGACCGGGCAGGAGCAAACGATCCCAGGAGCCCTCAGTAGTTGCTCTGAGGGGACAGCAAGGCCTTTGGGACCCAGGCCCCACTGTGGCCCCATCCCACCAGCAGACCCCAAACGTTTCTGTAACTGCAGGTGATTTAATTTATGTATTTTCTCAGTGGACAAACACTGGCTTTGGGAACAAGATACAGGTGGTCACTGGGAAAGCCCCATCGGAAGAGCAGTTTTCAGGCTCTTTGGGGAAGGAATTTGTTTCAGCAGTGCATCCCCAAATATTTTGGCCTTCAAGTATTTGCTCTGCTACTTTTCCATGGGAAATTTTTAACAACAACTTTGGTTTGGGTTTTTGGGGGTTTTTTAGCACTTTTTCTGCACTGCTATTATCACTGGAAACACGACACATCCCAAACAGCTTCAGCGGAAAGCTCTGGGGCCCTTGGGTCACATCTCCAGACCTTCTCTCCAGTCACTGCAGCCATCTCAGGCGGAGAGAGGAGACATCTCCTCCTCACTGGCAGTTCCCAGGAGCAGGCTGGAAGCAGCAATACAACCATGTACCTCTCCCCTTTCTTCTCACCCCTTCCTCAAACTCAGGAGCCCATCTCCGTGGGCAGAAGGAAATAAATCCCCACCCCAACGACCTCATCACACAGGCACTGTCACACAGGAGCCTTAAGAGAGGAATAACGGTGGTGTGCCAGTGATAGCAGGACGGCCACGCTTTACGAGGCAATAAGCCGCTCCTGTCACTGTGAAGAGCTACTTGGTCTCTGACCTCCTTCTGCTCTCCTGCCAGGGAGCGCGGCTATCGCTGCACAGCGCTGCAACGGGCCCGTTAGCACTTAATTAAACAGCCAGGAATGCCGTAGGGCAGAGGTAGCAATGCCGCCGTAGGGCAGAGGAGCTCCTTTAATCCTACCCCATGTGCTGGCCAGCAAGGACAGCCATAGGAGGGGATCTCCTCGGGAAGGGAAACCTCGGTGAGACCATCTCCGCCGGAGCCAGGAACGTGCTTGCACAGGACGTGTCGGACACCAGCCAAGCGTCTTCCCTGCGCTGTGGTTTCTTTTTTAAACCAACCACAGTCGGATGCAATGTGAAGCTTCAAGGAGCCCATCTGCCCCTACCAGCACCTTGGCTGGTGTCCCCACCACCCACGGTCTGCTGGCACCCGCAGCCCAGCCAGCCGCCAGCCTGAGCACGGCTGGGGTCAGCCCTGCCTGCGTATCAGCACCACGAAGGAGCCGGACCCCATGGGCACACACTGCCCAGCAAGGATATCCCCCTGTGCCACTCAGGGAAAGGTGGCACTGCCCACCCGCTGCCAGCCGAGGGCTGCAGGACTGAGATGGGTTATAGCTGCACCTGCGGAGTTTGGCAGGGCTGCAAGGACCCTGCAGTGAGCATTTCGGGGAACACCGTCTCCCCTGAGATCACCCGTGTGTGTGTGTGTGTCCGGCTGGGCTCTGGCCCATGCACCACCCGCAGCTCGTCCACTTATGCCCATTAGCAGCCACTTAAGAGGCACCATATCCAGCAAGAGATGGCCAAGGAAACGGCTGCAGAAAGGAACTGCAGCATCCCCGAGGTGCTCAGGGGACTCTAGGTAAGTGCAGCAATCACACTGGTCACCGCACCCCAGTGCTAACAAACTCGCTCGCGGCCCATATGTGCTACACACCTGCACGCTCTTGTTCACCGCCCGCAGAGACAGGCACGGCGAAGTTTGTACAGCGAGCTCTTCCACCACGCTGGCCACGCATCCTCCATACCCTTCATCCTGTGGCCGGGCACTGGTGTAATTAGCATCCCCAGCTGCCAGCACGCTTTGATGAGAAGCCTCAGTCTTTGGTTGATGCGCAATGTATAATTTGGACGATGGAAATAGGCTCTACAAAGCCCATGTGGTTGCTGTGTCCCAGTGACCTCTCCCGCCTTGCGCAGGCTGCTCGCCTTCCAACGTGGTTACATCTCCAGCAGCTCTACAAAGGCTTCGGTGCCATCAAACAGATGACACAGCAGCAGCAACTGAATGAGAGGTACATTTGGCCACTACTAAATAAACTTTATTTTTAGCCAGCAAAGGCTTGAGAGTGCTTCTGGCAGGAGTGCTTCTGGCACAAGGTGGAGATGAGAGCTCAGGTGTAGAGACCAAAGACGCGCCAGGTCTCTGCAAGCCATCGTGTTGGTGGAGCAGAGATCGGGTTGGGCAGAGGCAGCACAGCCTTCCACCACAGGTCAGCAGCTCAAGGACAAGATGACCTGCAGGGGCCAAAAGTCCCTGTGACTCCCGTGTCTTTCCTCCCAGCACAAACCAAGCTTGCGGGTCTTCTCCTGCCACTCTGGACAGGGCGTCCTCCACCAGACATGACCAGACAGCTCAGGTTTTCTTGCCAAAGGGGTCCACAAAAACAGCAGAGAAACCTTCCCAGAAGCACCTCCAGTAGCAGCCAAGAGGAAACCCCTCTCCTGGCCCTGCTCACCAACCCTGGCAGGGCATCCAGAGCAAGGGGAGATTCTGACCCGTCTGGGTCCGTTCCCACCACAGGCACAACCTCTCCCACGAGGAGCCAGGCTGTGGAAGGTCCTGGCACCCCTGGAGAAGGTTTCACCTGCCTGGATCTCACCAGATGACAAGCAAAGGGGTCAGGACCAGAAACTCAGCATATGTCCAGGCTCACGCACCCCCAGCTGTGGTTCTGCCACCGGCACATTAGGAAGTGACAAAACAGCTGCCACCACTGTCACTCTGCTCCCTCCTCTACATGTCCCCAAGCTCCCGTAGGCATCTCCATCACATGGGCTGTCAAGGACACGCAGGTCATGGCTGGCGTGGTTAAATAGGTGTGACTCAACAGCACAGCTCCCATCAAGAGGAAAAGTACAGCTCCATGGAAGGAAAGTGACGTTTCAGCAGGGTTAACCTCCTGCCCTGTCCACCCCAGGCGCTGTCTGCACCCGACACCAGAAAACCAGCCCTCAGTCTCCACTGCAGGAAGCTCAGCAGTCCATATATCTTAGAAAATCATCTATTCCAGCAAATACACAGAGCAACGGGGTTCAGAGGACAGATTCAGCAGTGTTTGGCCCCCATGGACCAGCTGACCAAGCCTTCAGATGGTAAGTGCAGTCCAAAGGGATGCTCGGCACCTCCCAAGGTCAAGGTCAGCCCTGCAGCCCCCTAAGCAGGCAGGGGCTAGACAGCCACCCCAGAAACCACAGCAGGTGTTGGGGACACTTCTGCAAGCCATGGTCTTCCTCAGCGTGTGCACAGCTCCCTGTCCCGCAGATAGGGCCACTGGTACTCCAGCAACCGCCACAACCCATGAGTCACTCCCACGTGGGCCAGTCCTGCACCCTCAAGGAAGCTGCAAGAATTTCTCTTGGGGGTGCTGAGGAAACCCCTCATCTAAGATCACAGCACCACAGGGGGACACCGAGATCTGCCCCAGGCACACCAACGCCTGTGGGTAGAGATCTGCTAGTCCCACAAGTGACAAACGCTCCCACAATCCTGCCCTGCTCCCCTGGCATCTGCTGTTACCCCAGCATTAGGGCTGAGGACGGATGTCCACAAGCCCAGCTACAGGACCGCCGGGACAGCCTGAGCCCCCGCAGCCCCTGCCGTGAGACCAACCTCACACATCCAATCTGATGATCCCCATGATCTGCCTGTCCCCACCTTGAGCTCGCTCTGTAGCTTTCCACAAGCTGTTTGCAGAGCTCCAGCGAGCCTTGGGATGCTCCAGCAGCCGGGGCAGACCCCTGCCAGGGAGGGGCTCAGGCAGGGCAGGCACCACCACTGCTGCTCCCGTGGCCATGCACATCCCGGGGGCTCCGTGCCCGTGTGCCAGTACGTGCTGGTGCACGCTGTGCCAGAGCCCTGCACTGGAGCCAGGGCTGCGACGCCCCGAATGTTCCTGGAGCAGCGGGGTGTGCAGCAGGGAACCAGACTCGGCAAGCACGGCTTTACGGGCGCCTGCCTTCAGCACGTACGTACTCCAGCTCACTCCACCTCTCCAAACCACCCCCACAGCCCCCAGCTGGGGGGAATCTCTCCCCTTTCCTCCCACGGCAGAGCTCTGCTCACAACGCAGCTAGGAAAAGGCATCTTAAGCCAGCTCCTGGACAAGCTCCTGGACCCCTAAAAGGGGGTCCCAGGCAGGGAACCTGAAGGGACTGGACACACCAAGGCTCCCTGCCCTGCCTGTACCACTGCTCCCCCCGCCACCCACCACCACAGCTTTAAACCCAGCTGGCTTGGGCACCGAGAGCACCATGACAGCTGTGCAGAGCTTGTTTGCCACCTCTTCGCGCCAGTTTGCCAAACCAGAGCTCTTTGGAGCTGCAAGCCCCCCCCGGTCACTGCCCAGTCGAGCCCATGGGTGCTGCTGGTTGGGATACAGAGGAGAGCAGGCTTTAGCAGGAAGCAGAGGGCTCCTGAGGCTGCTGCGGTTTCCTAGAGATCAGCACATATCCACGAGGAAAACACGAGGGCTGGGCACGCCTGTACCGAGACCCAGCACCGCAGCCCACGAGGGGGGCAGCAGGTCCCAAGATCAGAGGCACGGGGGCACCGGGGGGGGGGCAGCGCTCAGATGAAAACCCACCATGCACACAACCAGCTCTCCACAATACGGCTGAAACCAGCCCACTCGAACCCTGGGGCAGCATCCTTGGAGGACCCTCCTCGCCCAGAGCCCAAGACCTCAGAGCAGCTCTGGAGCTGACACCTACCCGCAGCGCGGGCACCGGCGTGGACCCTCAGCACAACACCTCCACCGGCAGCATCCCGGCGAGAGCACCAAGGGCAGCCCCCGGGGTGAGGAGCTACCCCAGCACCCAGACAGACAGCCTCCACCGTCTTTGGTGGGGTGTAGAGACAAGAGGGGACCGAAAGACAGCGAGGGGAGGATAAGCCTGACCACCACCCGCCATTCCTCCTGACGAGGAGGCTGAAGGCGAGGCAAGAGGTGGCTGCGTGCTGGCGCTTGGGCTGGACAACGGCACCTTCCCCCTCAGCGAGGCCGGTGGCGCGTTCTCCCTTCAGCACCCCTTCTCCTTCTCCCTCAGGGTCCCTTGTCCCCTCAGGACCCCTTCTCCCCAGAGCAGGGGCCGCCAGCGAGGCCCCCGACAGCTGCCTCCCGGGGGTGCCGGCAGCCCCCGCGCCTCAGCCGTGGCCTCCCGCCATTTCCCCTCCCCTGCCCCACGCGACGGCCGCACTCACCCAGCATCTGGCTGAAGAGGAGCTGCTCCAGGTCGCCCAGCACCGTCACCACCAGCTCGGGGTCCACCTTCAGGTAGGGCTTCTCCTCAGAGCCCGCCGCCACCGCCGGCCCCTTCCCGCCCAGCAGCTCGTCGTCGCACTTGCCGCCGCCCGCCTCGGGGGCCTTGCTGAGGGGCTTCACCTCGGCGTAGGGCCCGCGGGGGATGCGGCTGGGCTTGCCGGCGGGCGGCGGCTTGGCGGGGCCGGCGGGGCGCGGCGCCAGCAGCGAGTGCTCGGAGCGGGACAAGCTCCGCGACATGGCGGGCGCCTCCCGG
>VZTO01023653.1:0-79182 GCA_013400615.1 Syrrhaptes paradoxus | reverse complement strand
TTCTTGATTAACTTTTGCTCTCCTCCTTGCTTGTGTCAACAAAGCCATCTAAGAATTATTAGTCTAATCAAAGTTGTGATCTCTTTTTGACCTGGCTTCTGGTCCCTTATCAGGGATTCAAGTTCTTGAATTTTAGTTAATGTTCGGCATTCTTGGATCAGCTTGTCTGTGGAATGTATTCAGGGGACCGGAAGAGAGTGTAGGGCTTGGCTTTCCACTTGTGCAGGTTTTCTTGAAGTTTCAAACTACTTCTTTTCAGAATTGTAGTATTGTTACCTGGTGGCCAGAATACTTCATTTTGTGTCTTTTCTAGTGAGGACAATAGCCAGAGCCGGGAGCATCACTGACTCTCTCTGTAGTGTGTTTTCAGGTTACAGGTGTGAAAATTCAACCAGCTGAATACTGACTAGCTTTGGTGACAGTTATGTCTTCTGTGTTGAAGAATTCTCAAAGATGCTTCTTGGGAAACAAAACCTCTTCATGGGTAGCATTCTTCTTTAATAAATATTTTGACTTCTCTTTTGACACTGAATGCTCGCATTTCTGTTAGCAGTGCTTTCTGCCTTTCCTTTATCTCATGGGAAAACAAAGCTATGCTTCGTATTGCACCGGTGTTTCACCATGTTCAGGCTGGCTCTGGGCTGCCATGTCAAAATCTGGTGTGGTGTTGTAGGTTGGTCACCAGCAGCCTGGGGAGAAATTTCTGATTTCTCAACGTTTGCCTCTGATGTAGCTGACTTGCCAACAGCTCGTAAGTGTGCTGCTGGCTGTAGCGGTGGTTTTTATCTAGTTAGTCCTTCGATTGAGGGAGGGAAGTCCTATTAATATCACATGGAAGTGATACCAAATGGAATGGTGATACCAAAAGAATCGATGAAGATAATCGCCTCTGTTCTGTTTGGCTTGTACTGTTAGCAAGCAGTTTGAATTCCAAGGAACTGCTAGTGGCCAGAGGAATAGTGAGTCATCTTGCAGGTGAAGTTCAGCTTCCTTTCTACTGTGAGGATCCCAAGTTAGTTTTGCTGCTGTTTGCTAAAGCAGACTTCTTCCTCAGAGGGCATCTAGTCTAAAAGCCATATAGTAAAGAGCATTACAGGGAGACTTAGTGGGAGTTCTTCTGTCATCAGGTCTAGCTGGGCTACTAAAACAGACTTGGATACTGCTGAATTTTGTGCACCTCTCCCCTTTTCCAAGTTTTGACTGTGTTTTATTCATAAAGCCACAGCTAGTCATGATATTCCACTTCAAAGTTTGATACTAGAAACTTTGATATTTCATAGAAGAATCACAAAGAAACTTTGTCACTTAGAAGTTTAGTGCTAAAGTTCCACTCAAAAGCTTCAACTCCCACCTAGGAAACCACTGTGGTGACACCACTCCCTTGGATCTTCCAGCTGTTCTCAGTGCATCATCTTCAGCAGAAGGGTGATCATACAGAACAAAGTCTAAATGTTGTTGTTAATGATGTTTTGCTGAATAGCTGTGAAGTCATTTATTTCAGCTTCAAACTGTTTTGGGGGAGGAGTGTCTGAAAAGCCACAGTAAACTTGTTCAACATTGGAGTACTTTAACTCCAAATAAAAGTTCATGCTTAGATACGCACTCTCCATTTAAGAGCTAAATGTCAGAATGCTAGTTTTGGTTTCTTCTTGAGGTCATGTGGTGTTTTTACTGCTTCTGTAGTGGCTTTCTTCAAGACATGACTCGTGAACGTTCCTGGTAATCTGGGATGCTGGATGGTTTGAGAGGGAGGGAAGCATTCTGTAACATTGATAAATTGCAGGGTTATGGGAGGATTATCTTCACGGGGATCAGGTAAACCGAGGAAACATACCAGATAACAATTCTACTTCTGTTGGATTAAGAATAATGAATTGGGAGAGAGTATGTGAAGTAATTAAACTTCACGAGATTTGATCAAAACAAAGCTCGATTTGTCTTTTTAAACTAGGGTACTTTAAACTTGTCTTCAAGCACTCTTTAGAAAAGGCTCCAATTTCAATGTTTAACTTCCTTGTTCTCTTATGTCTAGTTCCAGCTTCTGTAACTGTTTTACAGATTGGTTTTTAGGGAGTTGTGGTGCTATGGCCACGGTCTGTTAAACCTGCCCTGCCCTGTCCTGACCGCTGCCTCGGTGGCCTGTGGCAGACTGACTTCCCTGCTCTATGGGATGCATACCTCTGTTCCCCAATGTGGGCAAAAGAAGCGGTTTGCACTGTCTCAGGCGTGTCTAGCTGATGTTTCCCGAGCATTCTAAGGATGTTTTCCAAGTTAGCCTTCTAGATATCTGGCAAGGGTCTGGTGTCTTTTAGGGAAGCCAAATGCCTTAAACATTTTTCTTCCATGTAAACCGGGGAGTGAAGTATGCATCCTGAGCTATAGGCTAATATATTGAAGTCGTAACTCTTGTTTCTCAGATTGTAACTTCTATTTAGGTCCTAAAAGAACTTAAGTCTCCAAATGTTAAGCTAACCTCCTCTTTAAGACTTTAGGTTTAATACTGGCTATTCTTACAATTAAGCCTCTAGAATGAAGCTTGATCAGTCAAATGTAGTAGTTGCTGGGCAGACACTTCAGGAGGAAACATAACAACTACCAGGAAGACGTAATTTGTAGAGATAAGTAGCTGGTTTTTGAGTTTAACTCTGAGGAGTAAGGAAGAAGATGTATTACTGCAAGAGAGAACAGTAAGGCTGGCAAGACAGTAGTTAAAGGAGTGCACATTTTTTCCATACTTCTAAGTATTTTGTAAGTTTGTGAAGTGAAGACTGTCTGCAAAAACTAATGGGAGGAAAAGTTATATAGTACAGTGTCTCTCTGGCTGTTCAAAGCTGCCTTACTCTGAGCAAAGCAGAGACAAACTTTTGTCTCCTACAGTGGTTTTTCTTTTTCCTTAAAAGACTGTATTGATTTCTAGGCCACTAGAGATTAAATTTCTTTATTAGTGCACGTTGTATATCCCTGTTGGCTTCTGATGCTCATTATATTGGTGTTTTGGGGTTTTTTAGGCTATAGATGGCTGGTTTGAGCAGGTGTTCTCACCTGTGTGCATTAGAAGTTGCCTCTCAGCTCTTTTGAAGAACTGTGTTATTTATTGTGTATAACATTGTTATATAGCAACCTTTGATTCTTCTTTTTTGTTTTTGATAATTCCGTATTTCTCAAGTGATACATACTAGTTCATACCTAATATCACACCCTGACTTCAGTAATGAAGTAAAACTGCTTTTTCACCATGAAATTACAGCTTCTGAGTTGCTGATTTACTGGCTTGGCTGGTGACCCATCATCACTGTTTCCACCTTGATCAAAAGAACCAAGTGAGTTATCAACAGCATGCTGTAAAATTAAAATTTGTTCCTTGATGCTCCCTCAAATCTACTTTTTTAGAGAAGTCCGTGAAGGTTTTTTGTTTCCATATTACAAGGGCATTTTGGTATACTTTTGTGTTTTAAGGAGAGATTAATCTTCCTTCTGTCCAGTTCTAACTTTCCTTTTCCATTTCTGCTCTTTGTTCATTTATCCGATCCCGTTAGGTCCCAGCAGAGGGTACATCCCAGGCTGGGCCTTGTTTCAAGCAGCAGCACTTCTGTAACTAGGGTGGCAACTTCAATGCGAGCATCAGCGGCACAAACCAGTGCTATGTTTTAAAACTAGGTAGGTCTGTTGTGCTGTCCCAGTAACGGGTTTTTATTGTGGCCTTTATTGTTATGCTCATCAGCACGTACTTCTCAGTGAGACAGCTGGGGAAACACTGCATGCAGGTGGAGGGAAATTTGATAGTTCCATGATAGGATTTATTCCTAAAAGTTCATTATATTAAAAGGCCTTGCTTTTTTTTTCTGGTTCTTAATGTAATTTGATTTGTCTTTATCTCTGTGCAGGTTTGGGCGTGGAACATTCATGGTTTGTTTGGAAAACATTTACAAGAAGATCGCTGTCAAAGATCTGAAATACAAGGCCTTGATGGGCAAACCCAGCAAACTGACCTACCAGTGCGCAGAATAGCTCCTCCGGGCGCAGGCGGCAGACAGGCAGTGGAAGCAGCCTATTCAAATGCTCTACCGCTGTTAGGCAAAAGATCGTAAGTCTGACGAGTTCATCAGGAAATTACTCGCAACATAAATACCAGCAATGAGAAATACACCATTCTTACTACTTTGTTTCTCACGGCATTGGGACCACCTGATGTTCTTGGTGCTATGCTGCACTTTTTGTCATGTTTTCAAGCTGTGTTATTTCTAATCTTGAAAGTTAATAACACATTGCTCTTTCTATGCGCAGAAGCACAAGGAGAGGTTTATATGCAACTAAGACTTCTCCTGTTTGTTTTCTTTTTTTAATATTTTTTTTCTATAACAGGCAGTGTAAGTCTAACAAAAAGAATTTGTGTGGGTGTTTGGTTAGGTTTACTGGTATAACCCCAACATGCTTGGAGTAAATGATCGTTATTAGGGGATGTAGAGCTAGAATTAATTTGTGATGTCACCAAGCTCAGTCATATGCTAGTGTGTGTACTGTCACATCAGAGTCCTTTTCATAGAAAGAGATAAAGCTGTATTGTGTTAAAGACTGTTCCAGAATCTCCAAGATGTTTGGAAATATAATGAGCTCATTAATGGATTGCTGATATCTATCCCGATTCCCCCATCCCCGCCCTGGTCTGTAATTTCAATATGGAGAGTTAGTCACTTTTGTCATATGTCATGCTTAAAGAAAATGCTGTAATAACATAGCTCCAGGATTGGATTTCTTCCTATCTGCATGCTTCTACACAAAGCCACTAACGTCGAGTATGACATAAACTGATAAATCCATTAAAATTGCACTGCTGACTAACTTTCTTCTGTTTCCAGAGATAATCTCATGACTGATGTCTATCTTGAAGACAATCGCTATCTTGAAGAGAACTCCAGAAATGGTTCCAAATCTCAGATTCAGGCCAAAGTTGCTGGTGGCAGAGGATCTGCTGCTCTCTCTCAGGAGGATGAAATCAACAACAGCTGGGAGAATGAATTGCCCCAGAAGGAAATGGTCGTGGTACACTGCAGCCCACTCTGGCTCCTGCTTGTCCTGCTGCTCAAGGCTTTTTTCCCTTTACAACCTGCAGGAGCTCCTACAACCTGCAGGAGCTCCTGCACCCACGTAACAAATTCAGCCAGCTTCTGGCAGGACCTAATTAGGCCCAATTGCATTGGCCTTGGCATCTGAATGGGGGATGGGCCGGTGACAACAGGACTCCCTGTCTGTGGTGTTGTAACAACCCTTAATGCTGGGGATGATCTCATCCCCATCAGGATCCAGTTGTAAAAGTGCTGAGTGGTGATGTAGACCCCCGGCTGCTGTGGCCATGCAGCCTTTCCCCAGCTGGTCACTCTGATCACCCAGCAGTAGTCATTGGTGTTGTCTTTGCACATGAGAGGACCGCCGCTGTCACCCTGCAGGGACGAGAGGGGATTATGGTGTCACCTGGAGACTTGCCAGGCAAAGCACGTGCCGGGGGTGTTTGGGCAGCTGTGGCAGGGCTGCTGGTGCTGCTGCGGTGACCTGTAGCGCACTCCTACTTGGCACGTGTCGATGCCGCCCTGCGGATAGCCGGCACACAGGTTGCAGGAGTGGATGGCCCCTGTGCACCACCAGCTGCTGTTACATAGGTGACATCAATGAGCCGAACCCTGGCCTCCTGCAGCACTTCTGGACTTACTCCTGAAGCTCTTCTGGACTTACTCCTGCAGCTGTACGCACAGAAAGGAATTAGCAGCCAGCAGCTCGGTGCTAGTTCCCCTCCCCTGCCTGGGGGAACCCCTTCCCCAGTGCTTGGCTTTGTGTCTCCAGGGGCACTGTGCCGCAGTTCCCCTCTCTCTTGCCTTGGCTGATGGGTCAGGCCCATCTTTCTCCAGGCACACGTCCCCTAGCCTGTCTCTGGCTTTGGCCTCTGCTGTTGGAACCCCCAACCCAACACCGCTGGGGGCGTGAGTCCTGTTTGGGAACTTGCATTTCACCCAAAGAGCCGTTAAATATGCAGTGTGCAGGGTGGGGGGATCTGATGATTGACTGCACGCCAGATCCTCTGTGCAGAGCTGCTGCTAGCTTCCCAGCCCATCTGAAGCCTCTCTGCCATAGATATGTCTGCTCCAGCTTCTGAAATGTTGTCTTGCAGCAGCCTTGCAGGGTTGGGGAGAGATGAGCCAGTTCAGCTCACTGACAAGAAAAGAAGAATGGTTGTGATGTACGTAGATCTCCTTCTGTGTCCAAACAGAATGTCCCCATTTCTAGAGAGTTAAAGGAAGAGTTCCTAGAAATGCAACCAAGTCCCTAACACACCATTGTTATATGTGTTTATAACGAGCAACTAAAGAGCTGTCAAGGTTGTTTTCCACAATAAATGAAGGTGACCGAAAGAGACCTGTTAATGTATTTTAATTTGCTATACACCTGTACAAATTACCAGGCAGCAGAGATCAGAGCAGAATTTTTTTTTTTCCAGAGCATGTTTCCCCCTCCCCCACGTTCTCTTTGGTGTCTGGTTTATCCTGTTCATGTTTTTGGGGGGGGGTGGAGGGGGGCCACAGGGGTGTCCTCTGGCCCTGTGGTGGCCCCATCTTGCTCACCCACGGGTCAGAGCTGTGTTCTATCTGAAGATGCCCCAGGATGTGGCTGTGGAACCAGTTGGACACGGGGGTGTGTCCCTTCTGCTCTGGAGATATAGGAGAGCTGATCAGCAGCAGACAGGCAGGTGCCAGGGACCACACAAGGTGACGTGTGATGGCCCATCACTGGTGTGTGCTGTGACAGCACAGGCTTGCTTTTGAAGGCCGTGCATTTGCAGGGTTAGAACGTGTTACATTCTAGGAGTGTATGATAACGGCATTATTTACATAAATGAAACCCAGCTTTGCATAAACTGTTTCATTTTGTTTCATATCACAGCCTTGGGATTCACAACTTGTTTTTCCCTTTGTATTTTTTGGGCAGGTTTTTGTTTTCCCCACGCAGATTTAGACACAGTACTGTAGATGTGCAGAACACACGTGAAGTACCTGCAACACCAAAGGTCAGTGCCTCCAAAGAGCAGGTAAATGTCAGCCAGGGCACAGGCATCGTTCCTCTCTTAGACTGATTCTCTACAGCTCTGCGCACACCAGTGACATGTACAGTTACATTCAGGATGTTTCAGGAGCAGAGAATGTGCCTTTATCAGGAGAATTAACTAATGAATTCAGCTGTACCCAGCACTAAGGAACCAGCTTTAGAGCACAGCCATTTCACAGAAACCACGGGTGGCTGCCTTGGTGTCTGAGGCTGTCAGTGCAGTAGCAGACTGAACAGGTCTGAATGAGACAGACCAAGTAACTCGGTATTTGGCTCCTGCAGATCAAAAATGCTCATCTACTGATGTCAGTTAAGGAGCCAAGCAAAAAGCAAGGAGTGTTGCTTTGTTGAATTGACAGCAATGAAATAAAATCCAGGATAGAAATGTTCTCCTGGGAAAGTACAGTTGTAACTCCATTGTTTACACTTAATTGTAAGAACTGAAAGAGTTATTTGCACTTCTCCAATGCTGACAACTTTGGTTTTCATTCTGAATCTGTTGGCCAGCTCTGCTGGAAAGGTGATGAATTTGAAACCATCGAATGCACGTGCAGTGATGGAAGCAAGGGGCAGCTGTAAGGATAAGAGGAAGAGAGTTCAGCACCATTAAGCATATTGGAGAGTATCTTACGTAAAAGTAGACCACACAGCACTGTAGAAGAACAAGATACATAATTTCCTCCAACTTTGTTTTGTTTCAGATAATAAGCCATGGCAAGGTACATGCATAAAGTAACCACAGAAGATATTGCCAAATGTTTAATTAACTGTTTTGAATGATACATGATACAATGTATCCACTACTTTGCTAAAATTCACAACAGAGAGCAGGTTTCATATGTTTAAAAACAGTTTTCATAGTAAATTCATAAATAGATGAAGGTAAAGCATAAAAAAATTCCTGTAGTGTGCAAGCTTGCTCCCTTGTCTCCTCACAGCCCAAATGATCTACTCAGTCTTGTGATAAGTTTAAAAGCAAAGTAGTTACTTAGGAGTAGAAATGTGCAGCCTGCATCTCTTGAAGAAACCTTGAAAAACAGCAACAGATTTGTCCTAGACAATGCAGAATAGCTTTAGCGCTGTTGTCATCCAAACCCCTCTGTAATTTTGGAATGCAGTGAATGAATTCAATATGAATTAGAGATTTTTATTTTCTCCCTAAGAGGTGTGTGAGCCAGACTCACCCGCGTGCTCTAGTCATGGGAGCTGTGGGTTTTCCATCTGTCAGCTATCAGTGGGTGAGGCACAAAAGAGGGAAAAGCTGGCTGACAGCACTGAGCATATCTGACTATCCAAAATCCGAGCATTTCTCCTTACAGACTTAGAAACTAGAGATCTTTAAAAACTGTTCAAATAACTGAATTCACCTTCTGCTCAGTAATGTCTGTATTGACTTCATGTCTGGCCAGCAGGACAGTGTCTGGTCTCGCCCACTGGTTTGCAGTGGGGTGCGTCTGGCACCATTCCAATGCTTCGCTCTGTGTGGCGAGTCCCTCACGTTACACCTCCAAACTGTGCTAGCAAAGCTGTTCTCCTCAGCAACACTGTCACTCTCTTGAAAACATATAGAGCATTTCATTTTGTCAGGTATCAACCTACTTTTTACCCTTAGAAATACCATTTATGAAGGGAAAGGTGTTTACTTACAGCATCAAAATAGGGAATGAAAATGAAAAATATAGAACAATCATGCTCTTCCGCATGAATGTTTTTTTTTTTTCCTGTAACTGTTTCCCTTCAATGCAAAACCCATTCAAGTTTTGTGCTTTTTTGCAATGGTAACTAGATGGTTTTGAAGATCCTAGTAGACATCTGTCTGCAGCTTTAATGTCTCGGAAAATTCAGCGCTTAACTCACTTTTTAAAAGTACCTTCAAATTGTCAAGCCCAGTTTGCATGCTGTGTTCAAAGGACAATCTTTCATACCCTTGTTTTCACATACAGTAGGTCAGGTACCCAGAATCACTCCCTCACATCCTCATATGAAATTATATCGATCAGAGAGTTTATTGCAGAAAAACTGGTGTCGATCGTGGCATGTTCTGCAGCACAGTGCAGCCTAACAGGCTCTTAGCGGCTCCTGGAAAGAGACTGGCTTTCGGAAGTATACAGATGGTGTTGGGCAGGTGCCTTTAAAAAGACAATTTTTAAGGAAATAGTTTTCCATTTAATGTTTTCCCCTGCTTTTATCTAGAGAAGATAATCTTTGTGTCATAAGGGGTTTTTTTATTGTATGTAAGGTACCTTCCCTAAGATTAAATTTACAAAAACTCAGATCCTTTTAGGAAGCTGTTACATCTGAGTAGCATGTACTTTAATAGGTCTGAGCGAGTGTATGGGGGAATGAAGGTTTAAACTCCTGCAGAGCAGTCAGTGATAAGGTGTATGGCTTCAAATAGGTGACTGCTGTTCTCAGTATCCTCGGCTTTAAAATTACAACCTATAAATGTAGGATTCTTTTATGTTTATGGCAAAAGAAAATCATTCACTCGTAGTAGTTTAGCTGTACTAGCAAATTTGGAATGGGCTCGGTGAGCCTTAGACAGAAGGGGCTTGAACAGAAGCAGCTTTGTGGAGCTGCTGCACCTGCCCGATACCTTCCCCTGACCTGCACTGCCTCTGCGGGTGAATGGTCACAAAGCTGGGCTTGACTGATGTCGGAGTACAGTGTATTATACACACATGTAAGAAATATTAAGTAACGGTCAGAGGAGCAAGGGATTGATAGCTATACATCTGCAGAAACCTGTTGGTTATCATTTATCTGGTGGCCCTTCAGTGGTTTGTGATAGGAAGATTAATCCTGTTTTCTGTTAAATTCGAGGTTGGAAGAAGGTAGAATCAGTGTCAGCAGTTCATCTGGATAATTGAATTGAAAATAAGTCTTCTTCAGTACAGACAGCAGTCAAATTGCTGTCTTACAAAAGGCAAACAGGAAAACCCGCAACTATTTCTGCAGTGTATTATTTTACCTTTGGGAAGGAAAGTATTTTATTTGAACTGAGTTAGCACTGATTAAACCTAACACATTTAATGGGACTAAACAGAAAATCTGCCATGACTGTTACTCAGGCTTCACTTTCCTCGTTCTTGTGAAGTTTCTCTGTTTCCCTGTTTTCCGCTGGCCACTGACTCATATGGAAAAACAAGCCAGTGGTTGACCCTGTCTTCAGTGATGCCTGAAGTTAAGAATGTCATACAGGTAACTGCCTTTATCAGCATTCAAGTAATAAAAACCCATGTTAAAAAAAGATACAGTGAAAAAAAATTGCAACCCTTTTGTGCTTCAAAGAATTATTTTTAAAGTGCATCTTAACATTTTTCAGTCATATTAAAAAAAAGCTATTTAAGATCAGGACAGGAGAGCATGCTGGCTATTTTTATCTAACCTCTGGCAGCAGTTCTGTGGACAGCAAATATACTTTTGGGTTGGTTAGTTCCCTTTGATTTTGTAACCCTTCTCTTTTCCCAGTAAACTAAAATGAAATTATAAGAAAGATGCAGAGGGCTAGACTTGTGTTGGAGATCAGAACACCTAGGGGAATAGTCTGGGATTTTTTTCTGAAGTATGCAGTGGGGGTTGCAATTAAATGCTTCCATTGGAGATTTTTCGCTGTTTTGAATAGCTCTATAACCCAATCCAGGAGTTAAAAGCAATCTAACATTAACTGGCCAGTATAAACTAAGATAGCCAGGAGGCTGGTTCTTGAGCTGAAATCTCAGTGGGGTGATCAGCACCAAAAGATACTGCAAAAATAAGACAGTATTTCCCAAATCTATTAATCTCTTCTTACAGTGTGGAAAACAACTGTCAAATTGGAGAACAGCCCAATTATGGAGGAGTCTGCTGTGTGACTCTGAAGTCACTGTACTTCACACAACTGTAATGAAACGTAACTATGGGTTAACAATGTGTCATCTTTTATTGTGAAATTTGTGACCGTAGAATGCTTTTAGTTGCTGAAGCAGCCTTGTGTCGTTTGGGAAAGGACAGCGAAGTGGTTAGAGTGATTAGCCTGAACTTTGGGATTCATTTCCTGTCGGTTCCACCTGGAGCTACCCGTGTCCTGGGATCTGTTTGTTGGTCTTTAATGGCCTGGCTGCCTGTACAGAAGGGTGGGAATACAAAGGGTCACCATCAGCTACCGGGGCACAGCGAGGCGTGCAGGAGCTGCCTCTCCCCAAGAGAGCACACCACCCTGGCTCCAGCTCCCCTGGCTCTCCCTGTCCCTGGCTGTGTGCTCTGCCTGCAGCCTGGTTTGTTTCTGTGCTTGTTCCACGGAGAACGACTGACGGGAGTTAGACTGAGCACTCTCCACGGCCGGAAGATACCAGAAGGAGAGTAACTTTATTTTCAGTTTCACAAAGCGTGTGTCGTTAGCACTTCACTTTCCTCCAGCACGCTCTTTATACAAAATTACACGACGTGGTGAACTTCAGTGGTCTGTTAACACAGAAATGTTTCGGAAGCAGGATAGGCAAAGAGAAACGACTTCTATTAATGAAAGAACATATAAATCCATCTTGCTTTAAAGAGACTGTCATTATAACATTGAGTAAAACAATCC
The DNA here is from genome assembly GCA_013400615.1 of Syrrhaptes paradoxus. Lineage (NCBI taxonomy): Eukaryota > Metazoa > Chordata > Aves > Pterocliformes > Pteroclidae > Syrrhaptes > Syrrhaptes paradoxus. Next base: position 67,523 of record VZTO01023653.1, on the reverse strand, counting down.
CGGGAAAACAAACTAATAATGTTGTTACCTCCCGGTTCTCTCAGGACTGGCATGAGACAGCAAAATACATTCACATGGTCAACGGTCTGGGGCTACGGGATTAAATGACAGAGGTGTAAAGCTTAGTGGGATAATGGGGCAAATCAAGGAAAGACTTTAATGTTATTTAAGGGTACTAGAGTGTATAGCTAATGTCCTAGTAGTGCAGTAGTGCATGGATATTGCACATGACAGTCAGCTCTATTCTTCAAATAAATATGGTCGTCTTCAAAGGCAAAGAAAAAACTGAGCAAGAGCTCCACTCCTGAAGTTCTTAGAAATCTATTCAGTATTAGTTGGGCTTCGTTTAGTTCTGTAGTCCCCCATGTCCTCCCCCCCCCCAAGTGAGCTGCTTTCCAGTATAGTGAGAGTGATAAAATCATTATGACTTTTCCTCTCAAGTATTTTCATTTTTTTAAAAATTTTGTTTTGCAAAGCACATGTTAGCAGGTTTCTGGGCTAACATTTATTTAGTATTATATTTACATAGGTATAAATATTTGTACAAATTCCATCCGTGATGATGGACTGGATGAGTGACTGGAGGTAAAATCAGCTTACAGCAAAATCTAGAGAAAGGGTAACAATGCCCACGCTCCTGGGAACCACATTCTGCTGATGAATTCATTTCAGTATCTGCCTCTGCATTCCACAAGGCAGGGATCAATGTCCCCAGTTGTGTTTCTGTAATATTTTGCACACTTTGGGTACTGCCAGAAATCAATGACGGGTACTAATGCAAACCCCTGGTCAGCCAAGGAGATCTGCTCAAAAGCAATGACTGCACCATAGTCCTGTTAATGTTCAACTGCCAGCAAACAGGTTTCCTGGCAAATACGTACGCTGTGAACTCTCATCCGGCACTACTCAATTATTCACTCAATGTACATCACAGCACGCTTGTAACCTACGATTTGAAACTGAGGTTTTTACCCGTAAATCTCACGTTTATTTTCACCCAGTTATCCTTTTGGTCTCAGTAGGATCAGTGGAACTAAACCAACAGGGCTGTCTTCCTAATATTTGAATTACACAGCTATGTCTGTGAACTACGGATCCAATAAAAGCCTTCAGAAAAGGAGTGAAAAGCTCTAAGTTATGTTTACTGTTTAATTTTAATTTCTGGCCAAGAAGCTATCAGCCCAGTGAGTATTGTGCTGCTAACAGGCAAAGAAACAGCTTTTCACTGCTGACAGCCCCATCACTGTCGTTCATATCTGCTACTAACCTGAATAAAACCAACCAGCTCTTCGGTCTCCTTCCTTGTTCCCTTTTGTTCAGTTAGGGCACACAAACTTGCATTACAGTGGTTACAACATGGAAGAGCCAAGAGTCCAGTGCCAAAGCTGACCTCAAGCCATGGTCTTAGTTTTCTACAGCAAAATGAAAACTCATCTGAATGGGTACCTTCATTTGAGAACACAGTGAACAAACCACTGAGGCTGTATTTCATGTTTTCCGGCGGAAACAGACTAACTTGCAGACAAAGTCTCAACCTTCAGAGATACATGGGGGAAATCACAAGGAAAAGTACACTGCTTGGTCTAATTCTACTTGTTTATTCAACAAACCTCAAATACAAGGAAATGGATCAATGATTCCTCATTTCTCCATCTCCTGTAAGAACACAACCACTCACTGGCTGCACTGGAAGCAGGATTTATGTTAATCTCGCTCCAGTTTAAGATGAGTTACTATATGAACTACTGATTTCAAATCCAAGCAGCAGCAATACTGTTCTTACATGTGAGTGAATTTTTATCAGCATGGCTTAAAAAATTTGGCACTAATCTTGTAAATAGTGGGAGGCTGAGCTTATCTGCAGGTAGAACTGCAGAACTGTGACCTAGAGATGTCAGCAATAATATGTCATGACAAAGTCAAATACTTGCTAGTGTTGTGCATCTGAAGGACCATCTAACCAGAAGAAAAAACAGTCACCAGGACTGAGTTTTAGCTTGGTCTGTCTTCATAGTTTCTCCTGAGAAGGGAACACCAGGCTTGCTCGTCACTGATAAATCCAGCGTATGGCCAGTTCTCATTTGCAGCGCCTAGCTGCTGCTGGACACTTGCTGCCAGGTATCTTTGGATGTAGGAGAGCTGGGAATGTCCTGGAAAACTATCCAAAAATACTACTGACTACTGCAGCTCAACCTGCCTTTCCATAGAAAACATTAGAACTGCGAAAACTATACTAATTGAAAAAATTAAGGCCCTTTCATTCTTACAACTATAAAATTTGAAAATGAACCCCTTGGATGAGAAGCAAACAGGCTACAAAGCATAAAAACTCCTCAATTATCTACCCCATCATTTAGAAAAATCAGACCCGAGAATGGTTTAATATTTTCTGTAGGAAGATGAACAGTATTGAAATTAGGATCCATTAGCCCTTTATTGTATCTTCCTCATTTTTATGCTACTGGATGTGTTGAATGGCTGAAAACTGGCTCCTACTGGTTTGTAGGAGGAAATCAATCCAGGTCCTTTTTGATCAAGACTTTCAAAAAGGACAAGTGACTTCACTTTAAGTGGGTGCTTTCTGAAAATGAGCTCCTTCAAAGTATCAGGATTGCAAAGACTACGTGTTACCTCTGAACACCTTTGCTTTAACTGCAGAGTTTAAAATAATTCTGTTTCTGCTGTCTTTGCAGATCCATTTTTGTAAGGTGCTGGAGAGTCTTAAGTGCAGAGAGGGCTGCTGCCATCGGTACTTCAACCCCACCTACATATGATACAGAGCTGGATCTGAGACAGCCATAGGTACCTGAATTATGAAATCTATTTTACCTAACAATGTAGACTTTTGATCAACAGTGAAAGATTTTCCCACTGAGTGTTCGGAAGAAATGAAAAGCAATTGGTCACTTGACATAGGGAGAGGGAAGCAGCTGAGTACAAAGTTGGGAGGGAATCACTCAGAAAGATGCTGGTTTCTTACAACCAAGAAGCTGCAATGCATGCGGTTCTCAGCTGTTCTGTCTTCTTTCTCACTGTATGTCCAGATTGTATTTAAAGAGAAGGTTTAAAAAACACCCCAAACGAAACAAACCCCAAATCCAGTTATGCTGCTTAAACACTCTGGTAACAATGTCAAACGTATGACCAGAGTGAACCCTGTATCTGACCGTTAGGCACAATGGCAGGAGATGACGGCTACCAGCCAGGTCCAGTTCCTTTTCCCAGTGGTGCAGGTTTTGAGTTATGGAATGACATTAAAAGACCTGAGGGCAAAAACTCAATGATACCCACTTGGAAAAGGGAGCTGTCACTGTGCAAACAATGACAAGTGAAATGCAGCTACCCTCTTTTCAAAATAACTACACTGGTCCAATCCTGCTTGACAGCAGGTCAGGCTGATTTTGCTTTTTGTTGAAATGATAACTTAAAAAAAAGATAACCTGAGAGAAGGCTTCCCCACCTGGGCCTGTTCCAGCACTAACTAGCAATCTGTGTGCCCCAGGACAGGTGACTGCTATTTGGTCCCGTAACCAGAACAGCGGGTATCCTGACACCCCAAATACCTTTATCGCAGACACTGTCACTTTGTGGCCAGCAGTGGAGTGCTGAGGGTTTAAAGAGATGCTCTCTTCAGGCACAAGATTGCCTGTTCCAGAAGTGACCTCCTTTGCCAACAGTGCCGTACTAAATGCTGCAGAACTCTGGCTGTGCATCAGTCTCTGTCTCCCCAGCCCACAACGCCAGGTCAGAGTTGTTCCCTCCACTTTTATACCTTGTATAAAGGTTATTGAAAAGAAAACAGTGGGGACAAATGTTGAGGAAGTTTTTCAGAGGGTTTGACTTTCAGGACTGCCTCTCAAAGAGTCCCTTTTTAAAAACAAGACACCAAAGCAAACAGGATTGTGTCTAACTTCTACAAAATTGCTGGTTTCACAGGAGGAGGAGAATATGGCTACTGTGCTACTCAGCGTTAGGGTGAAGCACCGTCTAAATTCCAGTAAAATTAGGGACATCACCTAGCTCATATCAGCAACCACACCCCCAGCCTTCTACAACGTCTTTGCTGTCAAGCTTGATGCTGTCAGTGTTCTTCTCACTGAACACAGGGCCTCCATGCCTCATCATGAGCTCCGTAGCCATCTTCACAAAAGCCTCCTCCACGTTGCTGGAGTCTTTCGCAGAGGTCTCTATGGCACAGATGATATTATCATAGTGTTCAGCCAGACTCTGAGCTTCTTCCAGCTGAACTTCTCGAAGGTCACTTAGGTCTGACTTGTTTCCTGAAAAACAAACAAACAAACCCAACAAAAAAAAAAACGAAAAAAAACCCCACAATAGTAATTTATAATCACTGTGTCAGAGTAAGTTATTTAGCAGGAGGTTCTGGGGTTGCCCAGAGAAGCTACAGAATTTCCATTCTTGGAGATCTTCAAGCTTTGACTGCAAAGGCCCTAACCAAGCTGACATTAGCCTCACATTGAACAGGGGTTGGATTAGATCATCTAAACCCCTTCCAACCTGTATTTCTGTATGACTCATTCGTAACTGAAGCGTGGTGCTGTAGACCTTAGAAGAAAAACGGGCTAGAAATGAAGGCTAAAATCGTTCTGTGAAAACAACAACAGTCTGCTGGTTCCTAGGGAAACCTAGGATACTACTGATGTTGTATTAGCAGATCTACAGGCTCTGAGAGCTGCGTCTGAGTCAGAAACACTGGGGCTGGGGAGCAGAACTTCTAGCACACAACTGACAAACCCCAATTGCCCCAAAGTCCTTCCGAAATCCCCTGTCTGGTTTAGTATGTGGGTGGGTGTTCCAGTTTACCAAAACACATCAACTTGATATGATGGAGCTTCTCTGGGCCCTGAAAACATGATGATCCATATCATGGGATCAGCTCCACAGCTGGTGTGCCTCCGAACCTGGAAACCTTGTGTACCCAGTTCTCTTTTAAGTGAGACACAAAGGATTCAGAGCTGGCTACTTCTTCACAGAAGTTAGCCAGAGCAAAACATTCCTGGTTTGATAAATCAGCACTTTCTAATTAAAAAAAAAAAAAATTGGGAAAATCTCCAACTGAATCTATTACACACATCCTAACTTCAACCAAAGAGAAAACTTTCAACCATCTTATTAAACCCGTATTGCAACTAATTCCATTGTACCGTAACCTGTAGCACTTGGTATTCATATTTCTGACTCACCAATCAGTAGTTGTACTATGTTGGAACCGGCATACTTTCTGACATCCTCGATCCAGCGAGGAATGGACAGGAAAGAGCCTCTCTTGCTGATATCATAGGCTAGGATTGCTCCATTGGCGCTGCGGTAATAACTCTGCGTGATAGTTCGGAATCTCTCCTGGCCAGCTGTGTCCCAGATCTGCAACTAAATAAAACAAAGCACATGGTGAGATACTGCCTAGCACGCTTCCCTGAATCAAAAGACAGGACTTGATTCAACAGTCTTGTTATAAATCCCCCTTACACAGAATATGTTCTGGCTTCATGTTTTCTAGTCCTTTGTTCGTGCTTTAAGGATAATAATATATACTGGAGAACTTTTTTGCTCTTGGCTGCTCAGAGTTTCTATCTGGATGAACTGAGATGCTCTGGGTTCTACCAGGTGAGCTCTGATGCATCCTCCTCTGGCAGATTATGAAATTGTGACTGTTGTGGCCAGCCCTATTCTTTTTTCACCGTCTCTAGCAGGGTTAGCAAAACAAGATGTTAGCTCATAGCTATCCGGTGTGTCGCTGAAACTGCAGGTGGGTTTTCGCTGGCATCTTGTTGGAGGTGCTGGCATGGTTTTGGCAGTTCTGCTACTAGGGCACTAACAACTGGAGCAGGATGTGGTAGGATCATCTGAGAGCACTGCTGCTGTTTTATGAGGAAATATGAGACAATTAAAAAATATACTTAGAATTCATAAAACATATAAAAGAATGTATAAAAGAAATGCCAGCCACTATAGGTTTCAATAGAGTCAGTCAAAGCCTAGTCAGTTTAGCCACTCATCCTTTTTCAGGTGGTAGAGCAGACATTACATCTCAGCAGAAAGAAGACATGCTTAGCTTACATACTTTTGCCTAAATCCAGGAGCATAAGAATTATGAGTTTAGTATAAGGGTTTGAGTTCCCAGTACTAGATGTTCCAGAGGAAGAAGTCAAATAACTCAGAGTGGACAAACACAATAATCCTGCTCATAGGGAAAATTTATTTTTAAATCCTCTTGTTTATAGGTTGTCTAGTGTCCTGGAACATGATGGCTTATATTCCAGGAGCCTTTAATCTGAAGTAACTGTGGATGTTCTCATTCTCCATAAAAATCTCTAATCCTTTTTGAATCTTTCAAAGGTCTTAGCTTCAATATATTGTAGCAATGAAAGAAAATAAACATATAAATTTTATATTTTCTCTCCTCCTGTTGCACTTCCACTTCTTTATCCCCAAATGATAAATGAGAAACCACTGCCTGTCCGTTCCATTCCTCATCATCTGCATCTCTTCTTAACCGAGACAGGACACACGCAAGTACCTGTCATTTATTAGTTCCCCTCTGTCTTTTAAAGAGCTGACAACAACTTAACGCACCCGTGATGTCTTATACCAAATAACACAGAATCATTTTCCCATGTATTTCTTTTGCACATTCCTATTTAGTTTGTATCTTGACTCTATGGCATGTTTGAGCAGAAATCTGCACTTCTGGCAAGGCTGCGCTCATCAGATCACTGTGCTGTGCTAACCAAGCATTTAGATCTCCGATGAGAAGGGCACAGCGTAAAGGGAATCAGTCCAAGGGAAGAGCATTTCTCAGTCCTTGGAAGAGTTTTCTCAGAGAAGGGGAAGGGACTGTAACGGACTCAGAAAACCACAAAGCAATGATTAGTCATGGAACAGATAATGATTTAGAGCAGTCAGCAATTACTAGAGACAAGGAAATTCAGAGCATGTTTATTTATTACGTTCTCTGTTCTCAAGTCTCCCACTAGACCTTTGTATCCGTTATGTAGTTTTCAATCTCAATACGTGACTAGGTCAAGGGCAAAACAAGGCTAATGATGATTTCCCAACTCTTGGGAGGGGGCTGAAAGATTCTGTGCATACAGAAGAACTATAAACTTTCTAAATTAAAAGAAAAAAAAGTTTTAGCTTACACTTTTCACAAGGTATAAATAAAAGTGATTTACTTGCAGAGTGACTGAGCAAGCCAGTCTTGGGCCCTGTGCTGCATACTGCGTTTTGAAAACCTCTGTATAAGCACCTTCCATCGAATCGCAGAGTCACTGAGGCTGTGACAGACTTTGGGATGTGACAGAGGCAACTGCCTGATCCAAGCGGGGTCAAAACTCAATTCTTCCAGGAAGAATTGCTCCATGATTTTCCTAGGGACCAAAACAAGTCTGACCAGCCTGTCGTTCTGGGACTTCTTCCCCTTTCTGAAGGTGAGTATGATATTTGCCTTTCTTTCGTCCCCCCAGTTTCCACCAGGGAGATCTCGCAGCAGCCCCACACACGTTTTACTCAAGCATTTACGCGTGTGTGCTCACAGGACTGAATGTCCAAAGGTGCTGAAGCCCTGTCCTCAAAGACTTGCCACCCCAGTGGCATATCCTCGCCCTCTCCCTGCATTGCAACTAGCCCCTGTTCATCTGATTCCCCAGCTAGCTTAACACCCTGATGGAACGGAAAAACAGGGTTTCCTTCTGATGGAGCCCCATGGTACCGAAAGCACGTAGATCGCCAAGGGAGGCAGGCGCGACACAATGGAAAAAAGTTGTCTCGAAGCAATCATGACTGTGCCCTTCAGTTTAACGTGCTGCTGAAGGTGAGCATGGAGCAATGCGGATACCTCACCCCACGCTGAGCAAGGGAAACCTCGTGCAGCCTCCTCTGGCAGAGCTCTGCCTCGCAGCATGCTCGATGCACAGAGGTATTTTTGGGGGTCTAGTAACTCCTTAAAATCTGGAAGCTTGAAAACCTCTCCTGTCACAGTGTGTGAAGTTTTAGTAACTGTCTTATTTTAAATCCTTAAGAACACACACTACAGACACACACAGAGCATCCCAGTATTATGAACCAGATCACCCAGTTTAAAGGAAGATTTATTCCTAAAGGCAAAGTATAGCTGAGCTGCTTGACAGCATCTTTAGAAAAGTCTAAGAAAAATATTTCTGTATAGCATGAATCAGTCTGATACATGATTAAAAAAAGAATTCAAGTCATTACAAAAGTACCAGTTCTGATCCTAAGTAAACACTATTTTCTCCAGTAGGTGTACAGACGCATTTCAGACAATTCTCTTGAAAAAGAAACATGACAACTATATATAAATTCCAATCAGAACTACAATTCAAACTCACCATTTTATAGTAAAGATTGTATATCATCTTTCTGTTAAACCATATTTACAGGAATGGACAAGAAATAACAATTGCAAATTCTTTGGGAAAAAATGTTGTCTTGATATTTATCATTTAAAAGCCCCTCAATATAAGTTAGATGCTTGAATCCAAATACCAAATTAATTGTACTAGTCACAGGTTACAAAAAAAGATATGATCGTATATTCTTTTGTATAAATTTATCACATATGCAGTATATGACACAAAGCTCTTATTTATTTCCTTGCTTCAGCTTTGTAAATGGTGTGATGGAAGCCACTTAAGAACACTCAGTAACCTTTGTAAGGAATTCCTGATTTTGTAATTACTTTAGCAACAATTTTGGTGTAAGAAAGACAGAGAGAAGTTGGGATTGCTGGAGCATTGTGTTAAATTCATCTGAGGATACAGAGGGCAAAGACTCATGAAAGAAGTGGTTGGTAACGGGCGTTCAGAGGGAGCATCTCCAGCACCAGATGAGGACAGACAGGACACACGCAAGTCCTGTACAGAAGGAATGTGACAGAATACCTTCACTGGACAAAGACAAGGAGCCACCTCTGGTGCTCACTGTTGCACTACTGAAAGCCCATTTACTTACAAAAGCCAGTTATTTTGATCTGCTTTTAGCTTTTAATTTTTTAGGCAGCAGAGCCCTTAGCACTGGTTGGTACTGAACAGCAAAGCACTCAACCAGCTATTAACTCTGGTAAGACTTCTCATCACTCCATATAATCACTGCACAACTGGAGCTTTCCATAAGTACATTAGACAAAGTCTTGAACCTCTTTTCATGTTTGCTTTTTCATCTTTTCCCGTTGGGAAGGAGCATACAGAGAGTGTCCACCACTCACCCCTTGCAAGGATGCTGCTGGGTCTGACTGGCGGGCAAGCAGCAGTGCTGAAGGGGTCTTTGCCAACAGCAAGCCCAACAGGAGCCAGCGGTGTGTCTTGGCAGCATTTTGAGCTGTATTGACAGGAGCGAAGCCAGCAGAGGATGGGAGGTGACTATTCCCCTTTATCTGGCACTTACTAGGTTCCAACTAAAATACAGAGTCTGGTTTTGGGCCCCCTGCACAAGACAGACAGTGAAAACTGGAGCAAGTTCAGAGGAGTGGAGGGCCACCAGGATGGTCAGGTAGAATCATAGAATCATTAAGGTTAGAAAAGGCCTCAAGGATCATCAAGTCCAACCATCAACCCAGCACCACCCAGCCCACTAACCCATGTCCCCAACCACACCCACACGTTTCTTGACCCCCTCCAGGGATGGTGACTCCACCACTGCCCTGGGCAGCCTGTTCCAATGCCTGAGCACTCTTGCAGTGAAGAAATTTTTTTCTAATATCCAGCCTAAACCTCCCCTGGTGCAACTTGAGGCCGTTTCCTCTTGTCCCATCACTTGTCACTTCAAAGCAGAGCCCAGCACCCACCTCACCGCACCCTCCTTTCAGGCAGCTGTAGAGAGTGATGAGGTCTCCTCTCAGCCTCCTCTTCTCCAGACTAAACACCCCCAGCTCCCCCAGTTGCACCCTGTGAGCAGAGCCTGAGGGATCCAGGCTCATTCGGCACGGGAGAGGGGCTGGAGATGACCCACCAGCTGCTGCCCAGGACCCGTGCAGACTGAGCCAGGCTCTCCCCAGGGGCACACGACGGGAGGAGGAGAGATGCCAGGGAAAAACTGAAACCAGGAATGTTTCAACCTGATGTACGGAGGAAAATAGAAGGTGGTAAAATTTATGGTGGGTCTCTGGAAGATCATTCTGGGATGTCTCATTAGGCTTAAAGAAAGCAGAGTTCCAACTCCAGAAATAGCCAAGTGTTGAAGATGGTGACGGGCTGACCGAAGAGCACAGGAAATGAGCATTACCAAACAGTCTGATGTGGATTCTTCCTGCACTGATAAACATATTGTTTATGAAAGGTTAATGCTTAACAAATGGACTCAAGACATGTTACAGAATTTCTCTCTCCCTTACTCCCTACATAATTTATTGAGCACTTTCCTGATTCCTCTAAACTGTCAGAGGAGTTGATGTTTACTTTTGCTTGTGAAGCAGCATTAATAATAACAAAGTACACCCTAGAGCTGATACCTTCCTTTACAAAGATAGAAATGTCACTTTTGTGCTATGAATTCTTCAAAATATGGCAACTTCCATAAAATTTCCCGGTAGTGAAATGGTGGATGCAAAGACCATGCTAAGCGATTCCTAACCCACTGACTGTCTAAATCCTGCCATCTCAAACAGCAAACAGTAACGTACGTCTCTGTACGCTGCCAGATCACAATCCTTGCTCCTAAAAAGGCTTACTAAGGCAATCTTGTAACTTGGTCTATACAGTTTTTGCCAAAAGCAACAAAACCAACATCTGTATGGTAATATATTTCAATTTAAACTGATATTCATATGCAGAACAGTTTGGATAAACTGATCTGTCCAACTGTTTCCCTACAACATTTTCCAAGAATGAGGAACCCCGGTTTGCTGCAGCATTCCTATCTGCTTTAGCAGTACGAGTGTCACAGTGGTTGACGGGGAAGAGCACCACACTTCCCTCTGGATATTGCAGAATAGTGCTTCCGTGTAATAGGCAACATCTTCATTTGTATTTATTTAGTGATGTTATTAAATACAACAGTCAGGAGACAAGACAGTTACCTAAGTCATGATTTTATATTACTTGCAATTTGGCCAGATAATGACACTACATTTTTGGCCATTCTAAAAGGAATATAGTTACAGCCATGAGGCCTGAATGAAAGCCAAGGATCTTGATATCACATGGGCTGAAAAAGCTTGTAAATTAAAAAGGGCAATGACCATAAAGAAGAGTTTATTATAAAAGGAATGTGTTTGTTTTCAAGTGTTTTCTCCTACTCCCGAAAGATAGAGTAAGAGAGAGAAAAAACTATGGCATAAAGGATAAAAACACTCAGTATATGTAAAACACTATAAAAATGACAGCATAAAGTAGACATTAAAGATACGCAATTAATACATCAGTTCACAGGAGGTAAATCATCAAAAGAAATTTTGTTATTACTAACCACAGCTTGGACTTGGACTTAGGAGTGTCCTTCCCTATCATTATGTAAAATCTTAGTTCCACCCTTTTATAAATATCTTCTCTTCCAGTGACATAACAGTTACAAAACAGTTTTGTTCTGTTTGCCAGATTCTTTCTATCACTCAAAGAACAAGCAAGTATTTTATCAATAGGACTTTACCCACTATGCATTAAGTCACAACCATAACTTTGGGGAACACAGTCTGTATGCCAGGATTTAGCCCGCTCAGAAGGATGTCTTTACAGAGAGCGGTACGCCACAATTTCAGATGCTGGTCAGAATTTGCCTTTGTGAGAAAAATCAAGGTGGTCATCACAGGTAGCTCTGACTTTGAAATTCCATTAGAACCCAGTGTGCTAGACTAACGTCTCCAAATAGGAAGTTTAGTCAGCTTCAGCAGTGTAAGAAATACCATTGAAGAATACAGCTTTAGAGAGAAAGGAAAGCCTTGAGTTAAAAAAAGAAAAAAGTTATTTCCAGAAACCTAACCTTATCCAATAAAAATGCATCGAAAGTTAGTGAGACTGGAAACCCTTGGCCTCCAAATGTTTTAGAAATGTTCTGTAACTAATGACAACTTTTGAAGTTTTGAAGAGAAGGGGACACTAACACAATTAACCTTAAAATGTTTGTTTCCGTTTCAAAATAAGTGCCTCACTCAGCTGTCTTGTAATCCTACCCTCAGCCTGACTGAAAATGAATCCTCAGCCACTGGGGATGTGGAGCAAGTAATGTGCAAAACCTCCTTGGGACTTTTTTTGTACACACTGCTGTTCTGAAGGAACTTCTAAAGATAAGCTTATAAAACATTATAAAAATGGGAATTTTCCTGCAGCATTTGGTAAAAAGAAAATAAGCCTTTGCATTCCTTCTGAAGGTACTGTCCTGAGCAGCACAAACCCGAAATGAAATCCGAGCGGCACAGGGACTCACCCGGCATGCTTTGGTAAGGATCTTTTCGCACAGTCAAACAAACTATATCTTAAACACGTCCTGAGCATCACTTGATTGGAGGCATCCCAACCAACAACTTCTCTGAAACTCTTTTGCACACGTTTGTCTGATATGAGAGACAGAAAGAGGGAGGAACACGGTGCATCCCCCGCAGAGCACACGTTCAGGCTTCTTTACTAACGGGTCAGGACAGGATCTGATCAGAAAGCTGAAGTGCTCCTCCTAGATCCACTGTAACCTACACCAAAACCAAATCTGTGAAATGTGCAAGATGCACACACCTGAGAGGAAGAATTTATTTACCTACTTTCTAAGTGAGCTCACGACAGTATAATAAAATGCCTCCTTCTTTTCTCCCTCCTGTAACATGCCAAACAAACATACCTAGATCGGATGGACTGTTCTGAAATCTCAATCCACCTGGAAAAGCCTTACTGGAATTTAAACTTCCCATACAACCCACACCTGAACAGACCAAAACTCCAAGGAAATGTTTTCACATTCTAGCTGTGTGCCTGACTCAGCAGCTAACAAAAATGTCCGTAAGGTCAGTCAGCAACAATGTTGGATTAATCTGCCTGTAGTAATGCTGAAAACACTCCTCTTCAATCTGTGCGTCCCTGATTTTTTTCTAAGTGGAAATACAGAACAAAGAAAAATAAAGCCTCAAGAGCTTGCATTTTCTTACTTGTTTTTTTGTAAAAGACTTAGAAATAATTCACCAATTTTGTTACAGACTTGACTACTAATACAGGAATATTCAGGTCTAAGTACTGACAATGTGAGAAAGCACACCCAGAAAGCCTGGTTTATTCGCTGTGCTACTCCTGCCCTGCTTGGAGCCTGTGGCTGATACCCCTGGCAGCAGGAACAGATGCATTTGTCACTTTCTCTGTGCCTGGCATTTAAATGGGGCCAGGTTTCAACCTGAAAGCAGAAACCCCACTTCTAACAGCTCACTTCCTAGAAAGCACAGAAGAGGTACCAATAGCACAGACAGAACAATCTGAGTTTCCTTTTCAACATCATAGGAAAAGGTACAATACTACTGCCAAGGCAGTAAACACCTTGGCTAGGTGTGGAATTTCTAATCCCCCTCCTTTCCTAAAATGTGAGCCTTCATTTCTCCCATTTTCTACAACTTTCTCTGCTTAATATTCTCCTCACCAAAGTTAATTTGTAAGAAAAAGACAATAGAGGACTTTGACACCTACTTTGCTAAACACAAACCAAAATTCAAATGCGGTTGCCGGATTTCAGTGTCACCTTTCATCTCGAAAGCTTTAGTTTCATGACCCTGCCTAGGCAGTGACTGCATAAAGTTCTCTTTAGCCCCACTGGGGCGAGGTAAGGACAGTCGGATGCCTCAGTTCAGTAGGGGGCTGGTGAAGGGATTTAACCTCACAGCCCCCTACCAACAGCAGGTGCTCTGAGCCTTTCCCCGCTGTGTGATCGTGCTGCTGCGCTCACAGCCCTGTCTGCTGGAGGGAGTGTGTGCCACGGAGAGTCCGAGGCTGTTTCCACTGGGTAAACAACCCATCCTCTTTCTAACCTTCACGACTGATTTTCTCCATCATAAAACAAGCAGAGGTCAGAGTTAGGGCTGGTTTGAGAACTGTAAGCGTTGCACTTTCTGAGACACCCTACAGACACTGTCTGAGGTGTAAATATGCCGAGTTTAACCCCCGCTCCCCCTGCAGACACTGTCTGAGGTGTAAATATGCCGAGTTTAACCCCCGCTCCCCCGCCTCTCACTCCCTGTCTGCAAACACTGCAGCCCGGCTGCCGTTCACTGCAGCCCGTGGACAGCCCGCAGCCTGCCCGAGGAGGGGGTGCTGCGGCCACAGCAGAGCGGAGCCGTGCCGCGGGGCTGCTCCAGCCGCCCGGCCTGCGCCCACACCGCCCGTCCTGCCGCGGCCGCACGAGGTAACGGGCGCGCCCGGCCCCTCCCGGCCCGCAGGAGCTGCCTGGGAAAGCGGCGCCGCGCAGCCCTTGGCACCGGCAAGCCCGCGGCAGGCGGGAGCTGCCCTGAGGCGGGGGGCACCGCGGGCGGGGGGCCCCGCTCGCCACCGCCGCTTCCTCCGGCAGCCAGGCCGGGGCCGGGGCCGGGGCCGGGCGGGCTGCGGCGGGCCGGGAGGTGAGGTGAAGCGGCGGGCTGTGGGGCCGCTCCCTCACCTTGACGCGCTTGCCCTGGATCTCCAGGCTCTTCATGGTGAAGTCCACGCCGATGGTGCTGCCCTGGCGCTCGGCGAAGGCCCCGGTTTTGAAGCGCTGCACGAGGCAGGTCTTGCCCACGCTGGCGTCCCCAATGAGCACCAGCTTGAAGAGGAAATCGTAGCTCTCGTCCGGGTCGGGCCCGGGCCCCACCGCCCCCGGCGCTGCCGGGCCGGACATGGCGCCGCCGCCGCGCTCCGGCCTNGCCTCCCGCCCCCGGCACCGCCGCAGGCTGTGGGGCCGCGGGTGGGCCGGTGGCGGCGGGGTGCGCTTGGGCCGCGCTCCTGCGTGGGCAGAGGAGGGTGTTGGTGAGCGGCCGAGCGGCACCGGGGCCGTGGATCGCTGCCCGGGCCCCGGCCCTGCGCGGGGACCTGCCCACGGGAGCATGGGCCCGCAGGCCAGGCTGCTCCCTGAAGAGCAGGCGGTGTGGGGTGATGTGCAAGCGCTTCTGGCCATTCCTGTCAGGAAGGGTCACTGTGTGGGGTCACTGGTCCACCCAAATGACAAAGAAATGACGAGCTATGCAAAGGAAGTTCTCTGGAGCTCAGGGAGGCATCTTTTTGGCAAGTGTATCTGAATTACATTCCCAGAAGGAACACACCGAGGCAGTAGCTCTCGGCCTTTTCTCATTTATAACCCTTGAAAATTTTTCCAGTGAATGTTTAGATGCTTGCAAAGAAAATAGAACTACTTGCTTTTCTTAGGCGTCCTTAGAAGGAGCTCACAGATCCCTTAGGGTTTCAGCTCACACGTTACAAACCCTTGCACTGAAGGCCCAGTATCAGTAAAAAGAATTAAAGTCTTTCCCTTATACAGAACATACAGATGATACAGATTGAAACACCTGATTTCAAGGCATTGCAGGAATGTTCTAGGAATGTTAGGGACATTGTTGAAGAAATGTTGCAGGAATGGGTTCAAAACACTATCCTAAATAAGGATAAAACTGGGGAGAAGAAGAGATTCATAACTAAGGGAAGGAGTATGTTTCCATTTGACACCCTGTGTTTCAGTTCCTGACACGTCAGCGGGGCTGTTTCACTGTGCAGTCGTGCAGGCAGCGCGGCCGGTTGCCTCATTGGCTTTTCGTTTTCAGGTCTGAGCGGGGGTGTGGTGTGTTGCCAGTCTCAGGCCGGAGCTCAGGGCTATGGTTTTCCGCCCTTGCAAGGTGCTGTGCTGCTCAGACACGTCTTTAAAGCTGTTAACGTCGTGCTCCGTGTCCTGGGTATGCGTGTATGCGTGTGTGATGATATATGGCATCACAGGCTGGTCGTGTGTATGGAGACAAAAAAATCTACCAAACAAATTGCTCTTTAATAGGCACTCTCCTCTAGATTATGTGGTGAGTCAAAATGCTAATAAAAATCAGCTTTACAAATGCAATACTTTGGCACAGCAGATTTTGTTAGTCTGCTCTTTGTANACGGGAGCACGGGCCCGCAGGCCAGGCTGCTCCCTGAGGAGCAGGCGGTGTGGGGTGATGTGCAAGCGCTTCTGGCCATTCCTGTCAGGAAGGGTCACTGTGTGGGGTCACTGGTCCACCCAAATGACAAAGAAATGACGAGCTATGCAAAGGAAGTTCTCTGGAGCTCAGGGAGGCATCTTTTTGGCAAGTGTATCTGAATTACATTCCCAGAAGGAACACACCGAGGCAGTAGCTCTCGGCCTTTTCTCATTTATAACCCTTGAAAATTTTTCCAGTGAATGTTTAGATGCTTGCAAAGAAAATAGAACTACTTGCTTTTCTTAGGCGTCCTTAGAAGGAGCTCACAGATCCCTTAGGGTTTCAGCTCACACGTTACAAACCCTTGCACTGAAGGCCCAGTATCAGTAAAAAGAATTAAAGTCTTTCCCTTATACAGAACATACAGATGATACAGATTGAAACACCTGATTTCAAGGCATTGCAGGAATGTTCTAGGAATGTTAGGGACATTGTTGAAGAAATGTTGCAGGAATGGGTTCAAAACACTATCCTAAATAAGGATAAAACTGGGGAGAAGAAGAGATTCATAACTAAGGGAAGGAGTATGTTTCCATTTGACACCCTGTGTTTCAGTTCCTGACACGTCAGCGGGGCTGTTTCACTGTGCAGTCGTGCAGGCAGCGCGGCCGGTTGCCTCATTGGCTTTTCGTTTTCAGGTCTGAGCGGGGGTGTGGTGTGTTGCCAGTCTCAGGCTGGAGCTCAGGGCTATGGTTTTCCGCCCTTGCAAGGTGCTGTGCTGCTCAGACACGTCTTTAAAGCTGTTAACATCGTGCTCCGTGTCCTGGGTATGCGTGTATGCGTGTGTGATGATATATGGCATCACAGGCTGGTCGTGTGTATGGAGACAAAAAAATCTACAAAACAAATTGCTCTTTAATAGGCACTCTCCTCTAGATTATGTGGTGAGTCAAAATGCTAATAAAAATCAGCTTTACAAATGCAATACTTTGGCACAGCAGATTTTGTTAGTCTGCTCTTTGTAGCAAAGATTTGCTAAATTCCATCCTCGTAGTTTCAGATGCCAGAACTGTGAAATGAAACTGTTTAATGGCAAAGAGTAGGAGTTAAGTTTTCCCATAGGTAGTTGAGCAGGAGAACAACCTGTTTTATGACTGAGCCAGCACAGACCAGCCAGGCCAGCTTGGCTTGAATTGCTCTGAATCAATGGATTTTTGGGTGGCTTCACAGTTACTCCTTTTCAGGTCTTGATATGTATTTTTGGCAATCCGTGGTAACCTGCCAGCAAGAGCAGAGGTACGAGCACGCTGTCAGGCTGGAACAAAGGCTTTCTGTTCCTCATAGCCTCCAGCTCTGAATTAAGCAGGCCACTGAATTCTAGGATACTGATCGATCAGGACAAAAAAAGCATGAAAGAGGACGTGAGATGCCACTGTGCATGTGCTCTCATGTTCATTAGCGCTTCTTATGTTTTCAGTGTCTGAGCAGAGCACTTCAGGAAATTTAGATTATTTAGGAAGAAACATTGCTAGAGATGTTAGTCTTTACTATTTAATCATATGACCTTATTTTAGTGGAAAAATAAAGGTACTACTTACACAAAGAGAATTATAAATCAGGTATTGTACTACCCTTCCTATAAATCATTACAAAATTTTTTGTATTAACTGTCATTGTTGCTGCTTGTCATCATGAACTTTTAGCTGCTTCTAAAATAGAGAATTCCCTGAACCCCATGAATTGTCACTTTATGTTGTTACACTTGTGTGAGGAATCTTTCATTAGTTCTCTCCAGTCGCAAAAGCTGTAAACAGCGGCTTGACGGTTAAAATGCTTGTCTTTAGTCCACAGACTCCATTGGGGTCAGCACCTGTTTATGTAGAGATCAAGAAAACCAAAATGAGTGTGAGGCAGTTCCAGTGTGTATCTGTCTGTATTTGACAGTCGTTCATCAGGGAAGAGTCGAGAGTGCTAAAAACCACTCTCCAGTAGGGATTAGTCTCTCTACTAGTGCTACTCTAGTAGTTACTAGGAAACAGTACCAGACATGGTAGAAGACCCCCTACACTAGCCTTACTCACAGTTTCCCTTTCACTCAGCTAGCCCAGTTTAACCAGAGAGGTTGAATTTTGGCTCTAACCAGGGTGTTTAGTGCTTACAGGAAAGACAAAATGTTGTCCTCTCTGTGCGTGGGGTGTAGCCCTCCTAATTCATTTGCACAGGGCTAAGACAAGTGGCTGTTTTGAGGACTGTCACTAGTCAGCAGGTATTCCTGCTGGACGTGACAGCCTCTCTTTTCCATATCTGTATGTCTGCGTCCTGTGTGAGAAGTAATTGGAGAGCAGCATGCAGACAGAGCTGCTCTTTAAGGCAATGGTCAGATTCGTCATTAATTGGTAAGCCCCCAAGTTGTACAATGGGTTTCTCCTGGAGAGCCTCGTTTTTGCCACACTCAGCCCCTCAAGCCTGCAGTGGTCACAGCACCTGGAAGACTCCCAGAGTCTTGAAAAATGATGTTGCTTGTACGTTGCATCGCTTGTGTCCTCTTCTAGCAGAAACTACACTTCAGCCCTGGGGGTCTCTTCCTGGACTAGCACAAGTGGCAGTGAAGCCGTCAAGTTATAAGGAAGTTGCTGACCAGTTTGGAGTCTGAAACTTCTCCAACCAAGCATTTTCAGTGAGCACTTCTTGTAAGCTTGCAGAGCCTAGCCTTACTCTAAGAAAATGTTTAGTGTCTCCTTCGTGGGTGATTCCTAGCCATGACATAGCTTCTGTTATGCAGTTGTTCAGCAAAGTGTATGACTTTGTCATGTGTGACACGTTTGTTACCCAGTGTTCAAAATTCAACGAGGGTTGAATTTGAGTTCCATAACAAGCTAGTAATAAAAAAATGTTGATTCCATTCATGAAGTTTTCCAAGTTACGCATTTTGAATATTAAAGAAGCGATAAGCTATTTCCGGTTCCTTTTGGGTGACTCAGCTGTGGATAGTGGCTTCATTGTTGTTTGGAATACCGTATGCATATACACAGCTTAGTTGTCTTTGGGATGAGTGCAATGCAAATCCTCCTTTGCTGAGTTTCTAAAGGCGTTTTTCAATTGTAGTCACCCACCCGTTTTCCTTGTCTGTATTCTATAGAGAAAGAAAGCCGGTCATCGCATGGATTTTATCCCAAAGCGTGGAAGAGGAGACATGCCACTGCAGAAACCGTGACAATTCATAGAACAGATTTCTTACAACACAGCTGTTAGTCACAGTTTCAAACACCAAACCCTTGGTTTCTCGCACTCAGGTTTATTTGGCACATCGTCCCAGGCCAGTCCCCTAGTGACGGGGATCTGTGTCATTTGTTTGGTGACCTGTGTCATCTTGCCCCTGTAGATTGTAGATGCACCGCCAGGAATGTGTGCTGAGAGGACCGCGTGCGATACCTTTGAGCAGGATGCCTGGCCGCTAGGATTCCACTCCTGCATTTCAAGTGCAACCAGAATCCTGTAGAGCAGCAGCATGCACATGGGCTGAGGATTTACCAGTTGGCCTGTGGCTGCACATTCGTGAAATATTGCTCAAAGTGCTAAAGACTCCATAAAAAACCACAGGGAAATCTGCATAGTTTGCTGGCTTTTTATTCTTCTGAGTTAGATTCATGTAGTACCTGAAAATTAATCAGATATCTAAAAATCTGTGTTTCCACAGTCTCTGTGAAAAGATTAGCTGATACCTGTCACGATAGTTGGATTTCTTGATGGTAACTTCTCCTCTCCCTGGTACAGGCTGCTGAGGGAGCTGAGGTTATTCTAATACATCTGGGTCTTTAAAAATTTGTGGTGCTGCACATCAGTTAGGTGAAGGTTTTCAGAGTGCCCACGTCCTCTTTTCAGAGCTGGTGACTTAATTTAGGAATCAGTTTTGTGCAGTGTAAGTTGTCCTCCTTATATTATTGTCTTTTTGCATTTGTTAACTCAGTCTCATTGTTTCTCTTTTCAGTTTAGTGATTTTTTTCAGTGTTGATGTAATAAAATGAAAAAAAAGGTTGTAAAACACTTGACGAAATCGGCCTGGATATCTTTATCTTAGTAAGGGCATGTAAGATATCTGAATATGGTTTTTTAATGTATGTATATTCAGTTCAGTTTTCAAGACATTTTACTGTCTTCTACTGACAGTTTTTAAAAGGCTTACCTTCTTCTGAATGTGATCTCATGTTAAAAAAATTCATCTGAAACACACTGATCTCAGTCTTTCTGCTGTAATTGCTGCTGCATCTCCTGTGTGAAATCTCAGATGTCTTCATGTGATATTAAAGAAGTGGAATGTCCCAGTTTCTTCCTTTTGGACTAGTAAGGATTACTTCAGCTCTGAAGAGTCTGCATAGATGTTTTCCAACTTAAGTCATATGTATCACAGCTTCCTTATTTCCTCAGAATTGCTGCTTTGCCCTTGTGATGTGAGTAAATCTAGAGCATATCCTACAAAGAATTTTTTGCTATATCTAGAAGGTGGAACTGACATGCAGCCAGCAAAGCTTCAGTTCAAGTACACATTCCAGTTTTCCCAAATGTAGATGGGAGTTCTGATAGAACATATCAGAAAATAAAACCAAAATTGTCTTTCTGTTAAATTCTGATACTTTCTCTGTAGTTTCGATTACATGATATCATGTAATGCGAACAAACTACAAGCAACTTACTTAAAAATATCTGAATAGTGTGTGATTTAACTTTTGCCTGTTCTATTACATCTTTATGAGAAGGTGGACAGAAAGCTGGAACTCCTTCGTGTATTTTTAGTGTGTGTGAATTGAGCAATTGGCAGGTAATGACATCCCATCATAACAAGAATACCTAACATTTACAATGTTCCTCACAATTCCAAACTTAACATTTTTAGATCCTTTTTGACAGAGTTGTATTGAGTTACACTGAGGGAGGTAATGAGTGTGGCAGTTGTCACAATGTGACAATTCTGTTAGTATTCCTCAAACCCTCCTGCACTTTATTGCCTTGAGAAATTTCAGCTGGGAATTTCCCTGGGCCTTTTATCCTCCTCAAGCAACAGGGTGGTATCTCTGTGGCACAGTAATGTAGCTGCTGGATTAACAAAGCTGGGTTAAGAAAACCACTGATTCTAAGAGTGGAGTGTAAAAATGGCCTTAGGAGAATATGGTGTCATTGGCTCAATGTGTTTTCAGCCAAAATTAAAATTATTTTTTCCTCTCCTGACCTGTAGCTCCATTTTTTTCTTCTAAGAGCAAGCTGGATTTCTGACTACTTTTGCCCAATCACCAGAACTAAAAAACCTGGGGCTAAATTAAAACTTGCAGTAATATTTGTGCCACCTGTTGTCTCTGAATTTCACAGGTGCAGGAGGGATTAGAACATGTGCAGGGATTTTGCCAGTATGGATCACAGTCCAGATCTTTGTCTTGGTTGTGCTGCCTCTGGAGGGTTAAGACAAATAAGGAGCAAGAAGGTCTTGCATACCTAAAAGGAGAAAATCTGGTAAGAAAATGCCTTTTTTTCTTTTTAATGTGTAGAATAGTATTTTTGTTTTCATTTCCTCTACAGCAAATTCAGCATGATTTTTGAGTCGCTGAACAGTAAGTATAGGAATAAATAATGATACAGATTATAGTTTCTTGATTTGAAATATATCTAAAAACGTTTATCTTACTTCATTAAAGATAGCTAACAGACTGCTACAGATTTTTAAATTTGGGTTTTTTCTTGGAGTGACTTTAAGGTTTGTTCTTTTTTTAAACAATCTGTCTCAGATCTGTCTCAGACTTTCAGGAATATGGGAGGAATGGTAGGAGAGAAACCTGACAAAGTGCTGTTTGCTTGGATGTTGTAATTTTGTTTTACTTACTTTACAGTTTTTTTTATTCTGTATTTATTATTGAGCTTTGATAGGATGAAACTATAGTACCAAAGTGGCTAGTCAAATCTTAACTTCCATTAAAGCTCTTCACAACTTCAGGAGAACAGAAGAAATGAAACCTGTGTGAAGTTATAATATAAAGATGGAGCTGTGTCTTTGAGAGCTGTAGCGGCGGAAAACTTAAGGCAGGTCTAAAAATTATTAAATGCGGTGAGGAAAGGAAACCGCGATTGTATTGCCCAGTGTCCAAAAGTGCAGTAGCTTCAGCTTTCTGTCAACAGAAAACAATTTATGTCTTGCAACATCTGACACTGGGTGACAGCAGACCTGTACGAAGATCCTTTCGGAAGTGCTCAGTGTTTGGAAGATCATTCTGTCGCTCCCATCGCTGAGGTACTGGTACGAAAGGGTGATGAGCTACAGGGGGTTCTCCTCCCTGGCACTTTTCGGCAGCCAGTAGGTGACAATGTGGATCCAGTTTCAGAGCGGTCTGACAAAGCTGTTACTAGAGGTAAGGGGGTCACTTCAGGGTCTCTGAGGTTCTGTTCTGCACAATTTGTGGTTTTGGTAGGGACCGCAGTTACCCTTTTACTTCAGGTTGTAAGTGCTGCTGGTTTAGTTTTAGGCTTTCCAATAATTCAGCTTTTGGTAAACATATCTGAAAATAAAGTTACCAGTTTTTGCAGTTGCCTTGCAAACTCAGGGAAGTCAAATATACGCGGGCTTCTAAGGGCTCTACTGTCTGGAAGGCAACCTTTGGTGATGTGGCGATTGCCACATTCCTCCGCTGCTTTGCATTGCTACTGATACGGGTGGTGGCAAAGGTACATGTCACACAGATGGGTCAGGTTTCATAGTCCTTCTCTGTAGTCATAAGAGGCAATATATGAATCCTAGCCAAAAAATTAATTATTAATATCAGAGGCAAAACCACCTGACTGCTGAAGAGGAGATAAGAAAAAATAATTCAGGGAGGAAAGGGAGCCTGTGATCCATCCCCGCTGACACTTCCCTTTAAATCAAGGCCATTTAGGAATGGGCTTTGCGTGATATTTTTTTTTTCCCCCCCCTGGGCTAAGATGAATGTTCTGGATTTCCTTAGCCCTGTTTCTTAATGCTTTTCGGAGGGAAGAGGTCTCCATCTGCTTTTCCCGGTGAATGTTCTTGTGTAAAGCGGTGCTATTCAACTTCAATAGCTAGAGGTTTTTAGGGGGCTGGGTGCCTGATGGTCAAACAAGCAAGTCGTAAGTATAGCCAAATGAGACCTGAATGAACTTCTGTCAGGTACCTCAGATTTATTTTGCCTAAAATGAACTTGCTGTGTCAGTCACTAGCCATATGCCTGCTAAAGTCACATCAGTGCTGCTGCCTGGGGGCAGTTGTTTGGATACCCTGAGAATCTGCTGCTGGGCACGGCATCCAGAGAGGGGATGGCATCCTGAGAGGGTACAGCATCCTGAGAGGGGACAGCAGGGAGCAGATGGCCCCTGGGAAGGAGCTCGGTATCAATAGCAGCCATGTGGCTATTATGCAACTAAAGCAATTTGTTGTCACATACCCCTTATTGAGTGTAATCTGAATTTAATAGGAGTCAATGTAATAGCAAAATATCTACATGGGTTCTAGCAACAGATTCTAAGCGCTCCCAAAAATTGTTTTGTGTAGTGCTCTGAAGAGAAAAAGCATGAAGATAAAAAGAATTGCTAAGGTAAACTCAGCGCTACTAAGTTTTCCAATAAACTTAGCACTATCAAAGGAATTGCTAGATAGGCAGGCTGAAGTAACAAAATCCTGTAATTCGGGTATAAATTGTAACATACGAGTGTGTGGACTTTTCTGGTAGTAACTGTTAATACATTCAAACCAAAGGAGGTTTTAAAAGACCTCAAATGCTGGATGTGGGCATTGCAGTTCTCCCTTCAACAAGGGATGGATAACACACTTCTGCACAGCCTAGCTGTGAAACCTGTGTCCCGTGATGGACTGGGAGGGCTGTCTTGCTCTGCTGCCTCTTGTGACCTGTTAGTGCCACGAGGCAGGGGGATAGTTCTGAGTTTTGTGATGGTATTTTTACTCTGTCACACTCATAACGTGATGGAGTAAAATAATCCCATGACTTCAGATGAAACAGCAACCATTTGTTGTTCATCTGTTCACTCATAAAGATATTAATCAGCAGTGGATATCTTTATATCCAAGCCATGAGCAGGGGATTAGAAGACTTTTAGTCTATTACATACCAGATCTGCATAAACTATTCTATTCTAGTCATCACTTTTTAGTTGCAATTAATCCCAGCAGTTGTACCTATGTTACCAAAGATTACACCCCCCTTTCTAAAAATACTTCATGTGCTGTAAGTTCTAGGATGTGGTGGTTTGACCCCAGCCCTCTCTTCAGCACAAATCCAGAACACAGCCTCCAGCTGCTGGGAGGAAAGTTAACTCTGTCATAGCCGAAACTGGGACACGGAGGAATGTGAAAACAGGTGTACTGGCTAATTTGCACTCTTGTGGGCATGATGTAAGTAACACTTCACAGACTCCTTTGGGAACCCTGTCTGCGTGTGTAGATGGATGACGTGTTCGCCTCTCTTTGCACATTGCTGGCAAACGCAGCGTTTTTTCTGCATTTTGATGGGCTCTGTGGCGCAAGCACAGCATAGTGGCCCTGCCAGATAAACACTTGAGGGTTGCTCTTGAGCCTTTAGTTAGCAGTTCCAGCACTCCCTGCTTCAGAGTTTTTTTTCGTATAAAAGCCAAATGGTCCAGAAGCGAGAAGTACAATGCTGTTGTAGTGGAATGTGAAATATTGCCATGGAAGGGATTCCCTCATCTTTCCTCTTATGAGGTCAGAAAACACGTTCTCTCAAATTCTGTTTGGGCTTTTCTTTGTTTGGTTGGGCTTTGCTGGTGTTTTGGGTTTTTTAATTATTATTAATTCTGTGCATCCTATTTATTGTGTTGGTAGGTAGAAGCAGAAATGTTTTCTAATTGCTCATTTTTTAATGTTTGTGTAATTAAAGCTATACAGTAAGGCAGTTGACTATTTTATCTATACTCGCAAACTGTCAAGATTCCAATGCATAGGTATGACTTTGTCCCCTTCACCTGCATATGGAGTGTTGTTTTGGTGTAGGTCTTGGGCTGTATCTGTTCAAACTAATTGGGTTGCCTGGCCTGTTTTTATGGCAGGATAAAAAATACACATCTTAGCTTTACAGGCACGAAAGAGAGCGAGAAGCTTTTAGTGTTAATGATTTATTTTATTTTGGAGAAACGAGAAATATAATTTAGGAAACTCTGCGTGAGAGATTGCAGAGTGCATTTCTTCTGTAATGTTATTCTGCATGTCCTGCAAAATGGTGGTTGCCTTTTAAAAAACTGAAAAGTTCAGTGCAGAGAAAATATTCTAAAACTATGCAAGTGTGTGTGCCACTGTTTCTGTGTGTTTCTCTGGAATACTCTCCTGCAGAGGTTATTTCTGTAGAATAACATTAATAAAGCCAGAGATATTCTGAGTGTTAGTTCTCACCTGATGGAAATGTGCAGGGAAATCCCAAGTGTATGAAGCCTCGCTGTGTCTGGGTTGTACAGTTCATGTCCTGCAGCAGAGATGCAACACTTGCCAAAGCACGCAGTCTTTGTGTCACTTTGAGTACTCGCGGTGAAGGGTGTGATAGACATTTGGAGAAGGTGAAGTAGAATGTTGCTGGTGCTGCGGAGCATGGGAGGGTGGCTCCGCCAGCACACAGAGTTCCTTGAAGTGGTACCAGTGCTCACGAAGGATGTCCCTGTGACACACCGCTCTTGGGGGCTCTCTTTTCATGGCCCATCCCACCATACATTGTGCAGGTGACCAAGAATAGCTGTAATGTTGTAGGTGTCACACACAATTCTGTGTAAAATCACTCTCATTTGAGGTAGCACCTACCAATTTGAAACAATGTCCAATGTTTGTTAAGCTATAGGCTTCACCACGATATTTGACGAGCTGTTTCGGGGTTTAGTTATTTTCACTGTTAGATTTTGAGCCCTGTTTCTAGTCTGATGTTCTAATTTCTACTCTCAGCCCTTTGTCAACAAATTTCTCTTTATGTAGATTCATACAAACCATGATCTTGTTTTTCCTTAAATTCCTCTTTATTAAATGAAATTGGTTAATCTCCTTTTAAGATTTATTTTCCAATCCTTTGTTTGCATTCCAGTTGCTTTTCTGATTCTTCTGCAACCGATTCTTCTTGATTGGTAGGCATTGATACTGAATTGTTGTATCTTATCTAAACACGGGACTAAATAAATCTTTCTGTCCCTAAATGACATTCCCTGTTCTAACAAGAAAAGGCCACACTAGCCCTTTGCTGCAATGTCATACACTGGAGATCATTATTACTGGATTATTCATCTTCTCTGAGTGGAGTCCTCAACCCATCCTTTGTTTCTAGGTGTACAGTATTGCTGTCAGTTGTGTAGCACTCCAAGTAACCCGCCACTCTTTGCGTTTGTGGCTCTGCTCTTCTTGTTCCCCACTGTGTATCATTTACAGACTTGACCATTGCAGTGGCTGTGTTGTCTCACAGATCCCTCCTTATTTTACAGCACAGGGAAAACCATCTGAATCTCTTCCTTTCTTTTCCACCATCTGAAGTCCCATGCTACACTCTGTTGCTGCATTGTGTAACCCTCTGCCCACAGTGCTGCCCATGGTGCGCGTCCTTTCCCCAAATCTATCTGTGCTCCAGAGGCTCTTCCAGCAGTTCTACTGTACACACGGAGAGGAGCAAGTGACCCATCCCGAACCAGTGCCAATTTAGTCTGGCAAGGGGCAATGTCTCAGACTGGCCTTTCCCTGCTAGTGCTAGAGAGAGAGAGGACCAGCTGTGAAGATCTGTTGCAGACAGTAAGACGTCTTTTATGCAGCTGTTTCCGAATAACTCCAGATGGCTCAAGAGCTTTGGCGGGAGCAAGAGGGACCTAGAAATGTCCCTGTGAGCTTCTGCTGCCTTTGGTTTGGGTGTTTGTGGCCAGGAATGGGGTCTCATGTCAGGGAAGTGACAGCAGATGGCAATTGGGAAGAAAGCTACCCACCAGCTTTGCCAGGAATATTCCATGCTTTAACAAGGAATTCCACTCACGTGACAAGGTGCTGGGTAAAAAGCCACACCGTCTTTAGCATCTTCCGCAGATAACCTCTGAAACCCAGCTCAGAGCTGGGGCTGGGAGGAGCATTTGCTAAATGTGTCTTAAAGTGAACTGCCAAGAGAAGCCCTTCAGAGATCTCCCATCTGACTGGGCTAGCCTCGCCAGACCAGATGGGGTCACAGCATGAGGTGTTGCTCTTGGAGTCTGGTGAATAGTCAGGTTGGGAGAAAACAATATGCTCAGGTCACCGCAACAATTTTCCCATCAGGATGGGGTCACAAGAAGAGAAGGGAAGAGAGCACATCCTCTTCAAAGCTGTTGCTTAAAATCCAGTGTATCAAATGCCAGTAGTAAAACTGGAAGACAAGCTCTGGAAATTTCATAGGATTTTAATTAGAAATCTGTAGAATTGTGAAAGAGCTCATGCTTAGATGAATATGAATGTTCAATAAGCCTCTGTTATTTCCATTTCACATAGAACGCTTTTTTATTGGTCACACTCTAGGAAATTCAACAATATTTAAAATTCTTTTTACTGATTATATTCTCATTACCAGTCCATCTTTAAAAGTGTTCAGTAAGGAATACATTTAGTGGCTGGGCTGTACAATCCTAGTGGTTTTGCTGGCGGGAATCTCCTGAGCCTGAAGATGAGGTGGTTGAATTTGTGTGTACACAATAATGGCCCTACTAAGTCCATTGGGACAGTGTGAGGGGTAAGAGGTTGCAACCTCACACACATTCTGAGTGAGAAAAGAAATGCTAAAATAGTACAATTGATGTCCATCTCCCCGTGTTAAAAAGTGCAGGATTTGGGGATGTAAGCCTTCTTGCTATAAGAGCTGAGAATTCAGTGGAAAAATGCTAAGTTCAATGATTTAAAAAAAAAAAAAAGAAATAGCTTTTCATACGAGTTGACAGAAACAGAAAGAAACTTGCCTGTTGTTGCATCACCAAGCTTATTTGTGAAAGGAAATTAAATCAAACTTGCCTATCTGAGAACCCAGACCTTGAGCCTTGGGATTTGCTTGTAGCGTGCTTACCATGAAAGCCCGTGTTGCCAGTGCCTCTGCTTTTTTGTGGTAGAATAGTTGGGTGTTTCTGTTCAAGCTAGTGGCAGTGAACAGCTCATCGTATCTTGTCATTTCTGGAGGTGTGCCTCTCCAAAAGGCGGTGCCTAGAGGCATATTGGCTAAAGTTGATTTGGCAGACCAGCTTTTTTGAGAATTTCAGAGCCCATGCTACTAAAATAAGTGTAACGATTGCTCCAGCAATTAAAATGAGGTCTCGCCAAAAGAACTCCAGACACTTGACTGGGAGAAGCCTCTTACAAATCCCTAGCTCGTTCCCAGCCAGCTGCCCCAAGGGTTTCATCCGCAGGGGAGCTGGGGTTGCGCATTGGATGTTGGCAAGAGAGGGTGCAGAGACGTCTTCTAACCAGAGCTTCAGGTACAGAATATGACAGTCACAGTTCCAAGGATTGTCAGATATTTTCACCTCCTCCAGGCTGCGCAAGCCGTCCAGGGCACCAGCAGGAACGGAGGTCAGGCTGTTGTTGTGGAGATAAAGCCTCTTGGTGTCAGTAGGCAAGGCAGGCACTGCCGTCAGCTTCCTGGAGCTGCAGTCGATGTGCAACCCCTTCATTTCTCCCAGTGGCTTACAGCTGCAGGGGGGAGGACAGACTTCAGCCTGGGTCACGTGGAACAGCAATGATATGGCAAATCCCGTGACAGTGAGGAATTCTGTCTTGGTCATGCTTCAGCTACCCAGAGGAGAAGAAGAATGATAAGTATGATTCATTGGCATGTTTCTAAATGCAGAACGATGACACAGCTATTTCTTTCTCAGGATTACTCGTGAGGTTTAGGTTTTTGGAAGGAAATTTTTAGCTTTCTGCATTTCCCACAGAGCCACTCTTCCTGCCATTAAGTAGCATAAATGCAACTGGGACAGAGCGCAGTGCTTCCGTTTTGTCTCCAGTGTGTTGCTTTTCCTCCCTAATTGTACAAAACATGTTATTGTTCAAAGTTGTGGAACAGCATATCACCAGGAGATGATGGTATAAACTAGGTTAGTTTCAGGCAAAGATTTTGATCCCATTTCTACATCTTCATAGGTCTAGTGTTAAAACTGTCAGTTGTCAAAACTGAGCTTAAGAGACTGAATCATTGTAAATGTCTGAAAATCTTCCTTCTGAGAGGATGACGATTCTAATGAGGAAATATGTATTTTTATGTGGCAAAAAGTTATTTTTTGCTGCCTTGTAGCTTCACGCATCTCTGAGAATGCACAGTTTAAGATTTGGATTAATAGAGAATTGGGAATTTTGCATATCTGGTACTGCCTGCCTTTTAGGGATTAAATAACCATGCTCTGGGCTAGCAGGTAATTGTCCTTTCGCTCTGTCATTCCCACTTCTGTAGAGTGGCTCCCAGTAGACTTCCATCTCAGTCCCTTCTATCTGGCAGTTTAAACCCTCTAAAGCTATTCCCTTCCCGTATTTCCTGCTACTTCTCAGCATTTTAAAATACATAGCTAGCCTTAGGACTAGGTTGTAATTTGAAATACAAAATCCCTTGCACAGGTTGGGGAATTTCCAATCTTGAAACCATCTTTCTTTATTATTTTAATACATCCTGTAATTAAAATGTGTTTTTATTTATTTTTCTATTTCATTTGCCAATTTGAAGCAAAAATATCTGACTCAATATTGTCCTGGCTACTACTTGTAGAATGGCAGATGCTGTAAAAAGTGTGGGCTTTTTATACACTATACACTTGAAGAAAATTATTTTTTAACTGAAGAAGGTGAAAAAAGTCGTATAACTTTGTGTGCAAGCATTGGAAGCACATGAGGTACAATTTAGGTACAACTAAAGATCTTTTCCAGCCTAAATGATTCTCTGATTCTGTGAGACAGCAAGCAGGTAGGACAGACCTATTAACAACAAGAAATACAGAGTAAAAGAGGTTTTTACATACAAAGGCAATAAGGAGCTTATTGTACTAGTGTAGAATGGAATTCAGAAAAAAAATCCTTCAGAATAATGTTTTCAAGTATAGAGATATTTTAGAATGAAAAAATATTTCTTCTTAAAAACTTAAAATAAATGGAGACTATTTTTTCTCTAAGAATTTTCATTTAATAAAGACTAAAATTGGAAGAAAAATGGATTGATTTTCATTTAAATTTATTTGCTTGAATTTACTCTCCAGGATTATGTAATTAACTTTGTTAGCAAGTAGTTACTCTGAATATCTTTGATCTGACTCTAGATACTCATCTGTTATTTTTCAAGGAATTTAATAGAGCTGTTTTTTTTCAAAGCAGATACCTTAAGAGGATAAACTATGTTATCTGGCTAAACAAAAGTTAAGTAATATCTACAAAAAGGATGATCTCTTCTGATTTAATATCTCCACAGTAAGAAATTCCAAATGAAGTAGAAATAAGAACGGTAGCGAAAGTGCAGAAAGCAAGAATTGGTGAGATGCCAGACTGATGCTTACGCTTATTGATTCCCCTCTTGAGTCCTTTCCCTCTGCTTGGCAAAGTGGTGAGTACGTATAGCAACTGGAGTTGACTTTTTGAAGAGTCAGGAAGGAAATGTGTTAAAGCAGATGAGCTTTCTCCTGTGCGTGGTAGGAAACCGTTCCCCCTGGAGGATGCTATATATGGGTGACACATGTCGTGACATTCTGCTCGGGGCAGTTTTGTATTTTCTGCAGACAAGAGGAAATGCTTTGGTAGTTTTTTTAATTGCTAATATATTTTCCCCCTTAAACCTGACAATGTCTTGAAAACCTGTAATGACTCATCTGAAATCTAGGGGTTTGTTTTTTTTTCTTCAGCTGTAATAATCTACAAGTATGAAAGTTATCTTGAGCTTCAGCTCCTGACACCTGGAGGCCCAAGCAAGATACAGGGGAGCTAAAGTTAGCCCATGAAATAGAGTGGTTTTGCTTTAGTCAAAGCCAGGTGTGGCTTATATCTTATACCTTTCCACAGATGAAGTAAAATTTGGAAAAGCACACTGTAGCAGCAAAATAACTGATGTTAATCAGATGAGGTAATTAAGGGATAGAGAAATATTCGTGCTGTTATGTTGAAATAGTGGTGAAAAGTCACCCAAAGTACAGTATGTAATTCTGGTCACCCACCTTCAGAAAGGATTAAGCCAACAAGTGACAGATTTCTGTGCTGCTCGGGGATTTGGAGAACCTGTCCTATGTGAAAAGGCTGCAAACAGCCTCTACCCTGCGGTGTGGAGCAGAGCAGGAATAGCTGCGCAAGGATGGCGCGGGCAGGGGGGGCCCCTGCACAGCCATGGATGGGGAAAAGGGTTTACGTGTCTGGATCAATGGATCGACTCCTCTTTTGGTTCATGTGATATTTCGTGGAATATGATTTTTTGTAATGCCCTGGCTGGGTCTGGAGTTAAGCAATGACTTCCAGAAGGGCCAGGGGAGGTGTGCTGGGAAGGGCTCGCTGTCGTGGTGAGCATCGCTCCCTGTCATCAGGGCGGCTGAGAGGACAGGGCTGTGCTTGGCACATCCATAGCTGTTCTTCCCCGTCACAGGAGCTATGTATAGCTCGGAAGAGGACTATGATCTTGCAAACTGCTTTGCATTCAAGTTGCTGAACATATCAGCTGCTGAGTAACAGCAATGACATGTTGGAAGATAGCATGCTCCGTGTGTGTTTGGCTGGAAAGCCAGCAATTCATAATGCTGCAGGCTTATCGTATACGTGTATCTGTTTATCTAAGTGAAGAATGCCGTGTTTGTGTAAAAGAAAAACAAAAATAGGATTTTGTTCTCACTTTTTTTTTTGTGTGTGTGTGAAATTTTGGAATAGAAATGAATTAAGTTTTCCTTTGCTTTATCTACCAAACATGACCACTCTAGAATTAAGATAGCAGATGACTTTTGGAAGCCCAGTGCGGTGTGGATCTGATGTTTAATTCAGGGCAGTTCTGGCTCAGCGTGCTGTTTTGGGGACAGGCTTTGAGCTGTGTTCTGCATTTCGAAATGAAACCCAGGTGAGTTTCAGACATTGCAGATGTGCAGCAGAGCCCTGCTTCTGAACTGTTGTTTCTTTATAGCATGCTGTTCTTGGGGGAAGGGAGATTTCTGACATTTAAAATTAGCAATTCTTGTTGTTTAGTTCTTACTTATATTTAAACTCATTTCCTTCATTAAGTCAAATCAACTCCCAGTAGCCTGAAGTTTGTTAGGAACTGCCTTAAGAAAATGACTTCATGTGTATCTTTGCTCTTCAGTAGTTTAGAAGATGATTCAGATGGTGCTGGAGGGAGAATAGAAAAATGCTTCAAACCCCATTTGAATTTTGATCTTTCCTAAAAGATGAGGAAAGCGATTCTTCCTCCATTGAAATGAATAGTCCATCTGCCTGTCGGATGATCAGTGGCTGGACCGGGGCTGGACTGCTAACAAAGGGAAGATCCTTCTATCTTAGGGATTGTCTGTGTTGTGTTTACCCAGTACATCACTACACAATAGATTTCATAAGTGTCCGTCTTCCCTCGTGCCTGTTTCCTGTGTCACACAATCTGTGCCACACGTCCTAAGGAATGCTGCCACACAGAACAGAAATGTTCCTGGTTTATGGTGAAATCAAAGGCTGCATCCTTTTGCATGGAAACGGATGGAAAATATTTGGAACCCCATGGAATCCCTGCCCTGCTCTGTGCTGTGGGTAATCTCACTGCGGCAGTCCAGGTTCCTTGGGCTGCTGCGTGGCGTGTAGCCGGAGCAGCACCCCTCATGCCCAGCACCCCTCGTGCCCAGTCCCTGGGTCCCGTTCCTTGTCCTGAGGGCCGCGGGCCGCTCTCCGGAGCCCTGTGTGCCACGGGATGTGTGTAGGGAGTATCTGGCAGAAGCAAAGCTTAAAATACAAGGCATTTGCGTTTATCATTTTAGGGCTATAGCTTTTAGTAGGCCAAATGAGGATTCCTCATTTAAGAGGATTTATTAAGAGCTAATTTGAAAAAAAAAAAGTTATAATCTGTTATAATCTTGTTATAGTCCAAAAATATGTTTTCCACGGAGTGAATCCATTTGAACTTTTTGTGAGTGAGAGAGGGTCTGTCTGGCTCCTTGGCAGAGGGGTATTTCTGAGCGCTCCTGTTTCCCAAGCAAGCCTCTCTTGCTGCCTTACTCCCCGAAAGCACTCTTCTCTGCATTAGTTTTCTTTTGAGGCCCTGGCTTCTCCAGTCAGGTATGTGGTGCTGCTCCTCGTTGCTTATCCAGGGAGAAAGAAGAGCTGAAGGGGGGATTACGACTCTCCTTGCAGGTGAGAATAAAAGCTGCAAGCTCAAGCTAAATGTGCAGGTCAAACACACGACCTGCTAAGAGGGAGCGCAGGCAGAAGATGCCATTATTTTTTTGAGATGGTTTTAAGGAGCTATAGTAATTCATTGCTGTCAGTGACCTACTCTTGACCTAGAAAGGCAGAATTCTTTCTCAAGCACTGTTTCCATTTCCAGTGCTGAATAAACTCGCCGCATTACATTGTCAATAGATGGCAAAAGCACTTCTCATTTCAGTTCTGTCACCTTGATTAAATCTGTTCTTTCATATTTTCTAATAGGTTGGTGCGAAGAGAGTAACCAAAATATTTCTTTGTGACTGGATGTGAGTCACTGGTAATTCATGAATTATAAAAATGAGTGAATAAGCAAAAAGAAGGAAAAAAATCAATCATGAAAATAATTCACACATCAAGGACTATTGCCTGCAGAAATGAATTAAAGAAAATCTCTGATTTCTCTCACATCAGGAGTTACTGTTGCTCCAGGGCCAAAATATTCCTATTATCTATTGCACCCCAGAGAACTAGGCTGATGAACCCTTTTTAGTATTTATACATAGGAGGGCCCTGAATTTCATCCTGCCCGTGTTCTGCTTATCGTATTGTGTCCTCCTGCACATTTATTGTGGTTTTACCTCCTGATTTAATTTTGCCTCTTGTCAAATCAAATATCCCATTTCCTCAGAAAATTATTACACAGACAGATAAACTCTTGTCATTTGGGAAATTCTTCTCCTAAATTGCACTCCACCCATTTTATCAAATAATTCTTTCTCCTCCAACCCATTCGCATGAAGAATCTCCCTTCTTGCTATTTTCAAAAACTACATAGCTGCTGTGCAATGGTCAGCTATGGCTTGCCTTCCCACTAGGTGTCATTCAAGGTATATTTTGTTGAGCATATGCTGTCTGAATCAACCTTTAGCTATCAAATTCAATCATCAATTCAAAATAATTGTCTGAAAGATGTATTAGGATATTTTTTAGGATATTACCTTTTCTGTAGCCTCCAAGATAAATATGTAACAGATAGCTAATCTGTGTTTATGGAACTCTCAGGGTCTTGAGTGTGTTAATGAAAATAAATATTCATCGATGATTTGGATTCAAAGTGTCCTCAGGAAAATATTGATACCATTTATGCGAAGTTGTTGCAGTGGTAGAGTGCACACGGGGAAGCTTTTAGGGAGAGAATCTCTATGAGCATCATCCTGACAGCAGTCGGTGTTCCTGTCGCGTGTTTCAGGAGCTGAATGCCACGTCGGCACCTTGATGGGGAGTGCTGGGCTTGGCAAAAGGGAGTCAGCTGTGCCCCTCTCTGCCTTGCTTGCTTTGCTGTGCTAAATATTTTGCTCTAATGAGAAGTCATTAGTTTTCTAGCTCTTTCTGCACAGTCACTGTTATTCAAAATACAATACTGTGTTTTAGTCAATTCCAGCACAGCACTGCATTTATGTGAGTGTTTCATTTGGGATCAGGATTGAGCTTTCAGAGCAAATCTCATTATCTTCTCCATTTTCTCCACGTGCCTTTTAGAGTTGGACTTGATGATCCTTGAGGTCTTTTCCAACTTTAATGATTCTCTGATTCTATTAAATACATCTGATTTGTTCCAGGTGCTAATGGAGGTTCAGTACTGGGGACCAGACTAAAGATTGTCCAAAGTAACCTCTCTTTTCCTAGTACGTGTGGTTGGATGTGGTGTCCTCAGTTCCAGATTGTCTCACTGCTGTGATCCAGCTCTTTGGGCCATTCTGTTTGTTGATACAGACCTTGCCACCTGACAGCCAAAGCACTGTCCGTAAACAAACCTTGTTTGAAGCCCTGGTAACTATGCGGTCAGGTCTGCTGAAGATATTTAAGCATCTTTACCAGGTTACTGCGTAATAGCTCTCGTAGGATTGTAAAATGGGTGAGGTTAAGCAACACTCTGGTGGTGTGGTGTTGTCCTTGGTTAAGGAGTATGGTGATAAAATCAGTCTTCGGCACTGTTAGCTGAAGTCCTGCTGTCTTCTGCTTGAAGAGTTGGAGGTGTTCAAGGCAGGGCGTTAAACTCCATGGCCACACTGAACAGCTGTTCTTGGAAAGATCAATTAGAAATTCATTAGTGGCTGATGTAAAGGAGTGTATTGGAAAAGCCCAAGCGATGAGTTTACCATGGTGTTTCATGGCAGAATCTAACTCACTGCTCATAATTGATAATGTTGTTAGTTTTTACCTTGCCCTTTATAAAGCCATGACTTCATAGTTCTTTGAAATAAAGCCATCAACTCTGGGTAATTGCTTACGATGTAAGATGACCTTATTGCCAATCCCAATTTTCCAATTTGTGCATTGCATCCCCAAAGCCATGATACTTCCATTTAAAGCAATATATGTTGATTTTTTTTTTTTTTTTTTTTTAGCGGACTTGGTGTTTTAAACCATTGAAGCTCCCATTTTCCAAGTTCTCCTCATAGTCATTAGGGCTGGATATTACTAACAAAAACTGAGATTCATCTCTAATCCGAGTGTTAGGTTCTGAAGGACATCTTTTATATAGCGTGACCCATGATAAAATCACAAAAGCAGAAAACGCTACTGTGCTAATCCGATTATTTCCTGTCGCTGAATCCTAATATATGAACAGTTTGGAGAGTCAGTTTTATCAAGCTGGCAGATGAATTAATCATATGGTCTCATATAGAAGGGAATAAATAAGCAGTGTTCCTCTAAGGACTGTAAATTAATTAGAAGATGCTGCAAGTCTCTTCCGGCATAACGAAATTCTTTCCTGGCCCTCATTGCTCCCTCTAGCTCAAGCACAGTGTTGATGGCTGCGCTTCAGTGAAACTTCCTGCCTTTAATGGAGCTACTTGGAAGTTATTTACAATTTATTTCCGCATCGGATTTGATGAATCTTGGTGGTTTGGTGTTGTCCTGCAATGCCACTCGTGATGCCATTCTCTCCACGCTGAAGGACACAGAATGCTTATGGCATCCCACCCTCTAACAGGAATAAACAGAGCTTGGAACAGAGGAAAGCTCTCTGTCCTCTTTAGCCAACAGCTTGCCCTGACTACCCATCCCAAATCCCTTGGAATTAGCCTCATGCTTTGGCTGGCTGCTTTCTGAAGCTCTAGCTGCAAGACCTTTATTTACACAGGACGTTGTTCAGGTTTTATGACTACAGAAAAACTGTCTACTTTTTTTTTTTTTTAAATGAGGAGTCCTCACATCAAATATTCTGAAATATTAGGTTCTTTCAGATAAAAGGACAAAGAAAGAAAAAACCATGGGATTCCCCTTCCTGTTAAGTCTTTGCCTCTGGCTCCCTTCAGAAATATTTTTTACTTTTTGCTGTTTTAGGGCAGGCTTTTGTTATGATCTAAGAGTGTTAGTGAGATCGTGGTGCTTAACTTTTTGCCTTTACTCATCTTCTATATTCTTTTGGATGTTTCCGTTTGTTTCCTAGTGAACCCAGTTATTTTTCCTTTTCTTCTTCTCCAGACTCTGGGGCATTTCTGATAAATCTCTGTGAATAAGACACAATGTATAGTAGTGAGGACCCCTCTCCAGAATATACGGCAAGTTAAATGTCTATATACTACCCCCAGTTTAATCACTGCTGCTGGATTGCTGCAGCTGAGCAGAGCTTTATTACCAATCTCAGCTTTTGCTCAGTTTGTAGGTCTGGCATTTGGGAAAAATGTATCAAAATTCTATTAATTCCCTTTAAATAATTCCTGCCCCTTTACAGCAAGGAGCATGATTAAAACAAAACAAAAAAGGAAAAAGAAAGAATAAGAAGAGCTACTCAAGCTAGTGAGCTGCCACCCCGAGGTTTGGTTATAGGAAGCAGCTCCCATGAGAGCTGTGTAACCTCACTGCTTTCCTGAGCTGAGTGTCACGGGCCAACCGCTGGCTGAAAGAGAGATTTCTGTAAGGGAAAAATAAACTAACTGCTAGGGTTTGGACCTGGGGCTTGCGTGGCCAGGACTTTGCTGAATCACCTCCATATATATAGCCACTAAACAGGCTTGTTATTTTTAGCGAATGGGTGAAAAAATGGTACATTTCCTGTGGGATGAGAAAAATATGAATCCATTAATTTCCAGAGTTCTATCATTACATTTTTTTTCCTCATGTCTCAAGCAGGGCCATCAAACCGTTGTATTTGAAAATACTTGTTCGAGAAGCTCCTCATTTTGAGTGTGGTTCACAGTGGAATATAAAGAACATCCAGAGCAGTCAGCACTTTTGCTCAGGGCTAAGTTCCTGGCGGATATAAATTGAACATCTGAGGAAAGGAGCACAAACACCAATTCTCAATTCAGTGAGGACCGAGAGTTTTCTCAGCCTTCAGGATATTGGATACAACCAATAAATAGTGCAGGTGTCACCTTATTTTGGGGCTTTTATTGTTTCTGAGGAAGTCTGTAAACTGCAATTCAGTCCCTGTCTTTGTGTTCAGAGTCAGCACAGCAAGTGGTGCCTTGAAGAGGGTGAAAAGATCTGTGGCTCTGAACAAGTGCTCTTGAGACTCATCTTTGAAAGGTTTTAAAGGTCTGCTGGGGTGCTGGCATGATGTGAATTCTCCTGAGTACCGAGTTGCTAACAGCATTTTCTGTTTGCAGAATCCTTAAAAGACAATGAAAGGTCTGGGCGCTGCTTTGTGCAGTGTGACAATAACAGCGATGCGATTGCACAGCCACTGCAGATAATCAGGTGGCGTGGTCTGAAGGTGGCAAAGGCTTTCCTTTTCCTCCTCAGTGATGTGGAGAAGGAGGCTGACACCGCATCCTTCACAGCTGTGAAGGCAGTTGGCCGTATGGGCACACCAGGATGGTCATCGCATGCCAAAAGCTGGGAAATCTCTCAAACTCCATTGAAAGCCTCGAGTGTATTGTAAATATATTGATAATAATTTCTTTTTCTTTAGAAAACAAGAGTGGACATGTAATGTGCAGGTCTTGTTTGCACTTGAAGCTGCTCAGAAGCAGCTGCTCCTGACAAATCCCGTATGTGGACACACGTTGCAGTAAGTGTTTCCTTTATGTTAACCCAAAAACGTTCAGTAAAGCTGAGCAAGAAAAAGGCATCTTACCCCAAAATGACAGCCACATGCAGGAGCAGTTAAATCTTACGAATCAGGGCAAATTATTTAATAGCGGATTAAATTAAAATGGAACATCTTATATCTGTAAAGTGTTTTTCTCTCAAAGCCTTTCTTTCTGGCTACCCCAGGTCTTCCTTTTGGCACTTTGCTGCTACTAGATAGATGTTTGCTCATCAGCACTTAGTTTTTCTGTTTCATCCTACCATCTGTTCCACCCATTAGAACTCTGTTATTTCCAACGCAGACGTATGCAATATGCAATTGTACCCTGCTGCTGCTGTCCTGTGGGGGAGGGAAGCACAGTTTATATTGATAAATAACCTGGCTCAGGCTGTGTGTAGTTCTCTTCTAAGCGCTCATTCTGTGAGAGTGTGTGTATAAAAGTTGCCCAGAAAGCTCCGCCGTGGTGCAGAGCCCAGTTCAAGCCCCTTGCTGGGGATATATTCTAAAGCGCGTCTAAAACATAGTCAGCAATAATGCATTTGACCTGCTGCTGTCTATGAACCCTGATACATCGCAGCGTGAGATTTGGTATTTTGCTTGTGGTCGTTTTCCTCAAATACCTCGTAAGCCAAAAAAGGCATCTGCTGTTGTTTTATAGAGCTAAGTGGGCAAAAGGAATGCACCTTCAAACGAGCTTTCTCTGGTGTAATTTCAACAGTATGGCCTATATTTGCCTTTGGGAAGCTAAGGATTGGCTCCTGTCTTTGAAATCTTCCTATTTGTGCCCAGTTTAGCAAACCTACACTGGGGCAGTTCACCTTACAAAGGAAGGGAGAAGCAGGGACCAAAAGCTAGCTGTGTGGATGGCAAGTGGATCTGCTGGAATCTGTGCTCTAAATATATTTAGTAAATGTTGGCACTTGCTGACAGAGCTGCTCAGTGAGGCAACTTTGGAGAAGAGGTGGGAGCTAACCTTTGAATTAGCTAATAATGATAATATTGATGGTAATGATCCCAAAGCTTACAATTCACTCCAAGGAAAAAGGCAGAAGTGAAGGACCTTCTCTGGCGTATGGTAAAGCCTGTGTGCGGTTTCTCTCCTCGCGTGGAAAGGGTTGGTTGGCTCAGTCAGCATGGCAACCTGGATGCCATGGAAGCTATAACTCCATGAAAAAGTGAGTGTGTTGTAACTGCTTCTTACAGGATAATAAAATTGGATAACAGTGTTGTTAAGGTAGTCTGTGAAGGCATTAACTCCCGAGTCCAGGTGCCACAGCTCTCTGAGTAGGAGTATGTGTTGCACTGTGCCTTGGAAACAGATAAAAATCTCTTGGCTTTTGGTATTTCAGCCACCAGACTGCCTGAGACTGCTGAAATAAGGGCCTAAAATATGAGTGGGAACAATATTGTCTGTCTGAAAAGCAGACAAAATAAGTTCTCCCCTACACCTTGACTTTGGCAATACCTCTGACAAAGACCCAACATGAATTTATTACCCACCTCTTCTGCTAAAAGTCAGTGATGAGGGTTCCATCTCTTGTACAGGTTTAAACCATTGATGCTGGTGTTGCAAGGCTCAAGCAAGTTCTTTCGACTGTTTAAATAAATTCTTGCTCTACTATTGTTTTCACGCTAGAGGTGATTTTTCTTTATGCATGCGGAGCCAGGTGAAGAAGGAAATAAGGATAAAAATAATTTCCAGATACTGGAGTAAAACTGGAGAAAGTTAAAAAAAATGTTCTTTGTTGTTCGTACTGGAAGAGGACAATCTCAAACCAGGAACTCAGTAACGTTGTAGCATAAACAATAGAAACGTAGAGAAGTCATGTATTTGATCAGACTGTGCTAGCAGGTATAATACAAGTATATACCTTCTGCTATAGTGTAAAGGTTCTCGGGGATCTTTGTACTAATTTTTGGTTCTACATTGAGTTTTTCATTCAAAACCAGATTGTTTCAGTGAAAAAACGTAAGCAGAACCACGGCCAGGCAGAACTGTTGGGGAACCCCCGCGCTGACGCTGGCTAAGGGGCTGCAGTGCGGCTGTCCTCTCCTGAGCTCGGCTTGTCCCCTTGTCCCCCTTCTCTTCTGCGTGCTCACGATCACAGTTGTTTAAAGGTCGCTCTGCTGGAATCGTTCTCCACAGCATACAGTGCATTGATTTTCCACGTTTCTGAGACTCCCTGTGCCTGCTGTGAGCTCTCAATTTCCATGGTGATATGCTTAGCAGTTGCACCATGTGCAGGACTAATTCCACATTCTAGGGAGAGCACACTCCCTTGCCAGACTAGATTTTTTATAGTGTCAGGTCTATTGAAATGGCTGCATTATTTTCTCTTCTGTTGTCTGGTAACTTTGCTTTTTTTCCCCTCTTTTTCTTTTGTTGCAATTTCTGAACAGAAATTGAATTTTCCCCTCCCTATTATTCAAGCCAGAACGTTTTTTAAAACAGCAAGCAAATGATATGCTTTTCACCCAAGCTGAGACATCTCTTAGTGCGTCCAAACTTCCGCTGCCCCCACAGCCCCTGCCCCGTGGACACTCACAGCCTCGCTGCTGGTTTGAGGTGGTTGGGGCTAGCTCCTGTGCGCCGAGGATGCCGGTTAAATTGGGTGGGAAGTGGTGACCCTAGAGTTCTTTCCCATTTTCCCCTGAGATATTTAGAGGGATAAAGAAGCTCTCCAGGATCTCAGCCAAAAGAAGTGATGGAGGATTACTGTGGCCTAAAAAA
This sequence comes from Syrrhaptes paradoxus, assembly GCA_013400615.1. Classification (NCBI taxonomy): domain Eukaryota; kingdom Metazoa; phylum Chordata; class Aves; order Pterocliformes; family Pteroclidae; genus Syrrhaptes; species Syrrhaptes paradoxus. The sequence continues at coordinate 26,323 of VZTO01023653.1, read as the reverse complement.
TTCTCTGCAGGAGCCATCGCCAGGGTTTGTTATTAGTACTGTGCACGCGGGTAACGTGGGTGGGACGCCTCAGTGTGTCAGCAGTGCTCAGAGGAGGCCAAGTCGGAAGTTTTGATCTGTGCGTAGCAAAACCACGCTCTGGATGAGCAGCATACAGAACGGTTCTTCATGTCAACAAGCCTTTTTAGGCTGTGAATGGCTCAGTTCACTCAGTAACTCTTAGAACTCCAAGACACTTGGGATGTGACTGACCTGATGACAGAGTTCACTGATTTTGAATGTATGTACTCATGCCGTCAGTTCACCGAGAAAAGGCGTGTGCTCGCTGTCTTTGTCTTGCATTGGCTTTTCAAATGCCAGTATCTTTGCTGTTGTGCTTATCAAATGCTGTTTCTGCACATGGTACGAAAAAAAATTCTCTTGTTTTTGCACATTCAGTGTGCTTCATTCAGAGAAATAAGTGTCTATGGGCTGGTGTGATGGGTGAGCCCTGGGCTGGGGGCCAACTCACACACACACGTTCACCCAATCCCCCTCCCCCATCCGAGGATAGGGGAGAGAATTAAAGGGGTAAAGGGAAAAAGGACTCGTGGGTTGAGATAAGGACAATTTAATAACCAAACTACAATAATATTGAAAATAATCCTATATACAAATGAGTGATACACAGTGATGCCGCCCCCCCACCCCATGACCAAGGCTCAGCCTGTTCCCGGCTAACGATCCCGGAGCAGGGAGAGTCCCGAAACCGCACTCGCGGAACGGAGAGAACAGTCCGAGTGTCCCAGACCCAGAGCTGACCGGGTTGGCGGGGGAAAGGCCTTGGGAGAGCGACCACCTGGAGTGAGATGATCCGGAACCAAAAGGGCCGATCTTCCGGAGGGTTCTCACCTATATACTGGGCATGACGGGTATGTTATGGGGTAGATTATTGGCCACTCTGAGTCTCAATCCTGAACCTAAGATCAAACCCTGGGCTGGTCACTGGAGCTCTGCTCCCTCCCAGCTTCTCCTGTTTGCAGACAGCCAGAGAAGCTGAAAGACCTTGGCAGCCGCATAAACATCACTTTTTGTCAGCTTTCTTCTGAGCACAAATCCCAAACACAGCCTCCTGCTAGCTGTTATGAAGAAAGTGAACTCTGTCTCAGCTTAACCTAGGACAGCTGGTGAAACACAGGAGATTTCAGTCATGAGGAGCCAGTTTCCCATGGAATGTGTTGCGAAGACGGTGGCAGTTTTATTGGTTGGTTGACAATAAATACTGTCGTGCCTGTTAGAGCACAAAGATAAATGAGAGTTATTAGAACCAAGCAGGGAATGTAGAGCACTGACACAGGCAGGTGCCCTTGATCAGGCAAGGTAGAAGCTGTTTATTGTGAAATATCCCTTATCGGCCTGCTGCCAGGCAGAGAACCATTTATTTTCCCAAGGAAAATGCTAAGGTCAAAGGAACTAGTGAATATTGGGGGACCTGGAACTGGGAAAGGAAAGAGTCAAGTGGATGACTAAGTGCTCTAGATGGAGCTGAATAGGAATTCATCGTGACATTGGTACTGATGGTTAAACAGAATGAATATGAGCATGCAGTGCTTGAATTGTTTGAACAGCAAAATTACCTCGTGTTTAATTATGGCGGGGGTGTGTGTAAGCACGGCATACCGATTGCTAAGGATGTTTTCTGAATCATTCTTATCCATTTAGTAATATGAACAATTAAACTGGAATCTGAATGACTTGTCTAGTATGGTTTGTTTTTCTTCTCATAATTGTGTAAATGACCGAGGACCTTTCTGGGGATGTATTTAGCATTTTCTCACTATGACATAGTTGTAGTAGGGCCATTAAGTGACTTGTCAGCATTCCTGTGACCATACATGCTGTGATTTGTATGGAAATTTTTATGTAGTATTGGCTGGACAAGTAGTGATAGGGAAGAAAGAAAGGAAAATGTGACTTACATTTGTGATTTGCTTGTGTGACAATTTATGAGCCAGTCAAAGGTTAAACTACAATTCCGCTATCCTTCAAAGATCTCCAAGTGTTTCTTTTCAGCAGGAGTTATGACCAGGTCTCCGTAATGTTATCACTCAACAGCAGATGCAGCTTTAAAACTATTTATCGAGTTTATTCATTGGTGCAGGAATGAAGTGAATCTGGAGTCTGTAACAAGGAATTTCCACAGATTTCATAGGAATTGCTGTAGTTAGTTTTTTCAATTTTTAATAGCCATAGTATATGGGCCTATATGCTGGTTTTTGTTATTAACTCTATTTCTGCTTATAAGGCAATGCCAAATGTCTAGTAAGGTTTGAAATGGCTTTAAAAAGTCTTAGTACTTTTTAGTTGAGCTTCCTTTTCCTTAAAAAATATAAACAGAGTAGTAAGCTTGGAGTTGCTGATTTCTTGCATAAGCGAAAGAACAAAGACAACCAAGGTTTTTGTATTGCCAAATCTTGTCGTTTTAAAGGCCTCTAAATTCTAAAACAGTTTAGGATTTCTCATGATATTGCTTTTTTCCATCACAAAATGAGATTCAGTTGAAGTGGAACAATTCAAGTGAACGTAACCAGATGTTGTGTGAAGGGTAGAATTTCTGGCCAGCGAGGGACACAGATTTTCCCTGTTGGGATAATCAACACCTATTCTGCAGTCACTTTGTTTTCTTGCTTTATATTTTCTGTAATACTCTCCTTGATCATAATGTTAGAAATGAAAAACACAAATGACAGGGACCTTCATCTCTGTATGGAAGAGGTTCTGAGAATGACAGAGCAGTTGGTGCTGAAGGGGACCTCTGGAGATCCTTGCCATGCTCCAACCAGGGGTAGCTGGAGCAGGTTGCTTCCATGTCCTGTTGTACTTTGAATATCTGCAAGGCTGGAGACTCCACGGCCTCTCTGGGCAACCTGGTGCAGTGTTTGACCACCCTCACAGTAAAAAAAAAAAAATAAAAAAATCTTCTGTTTAAACAGAATTCCTTGCATCTCAGTTTGTGCTTGTTGCCTCTTGCCACATCAGTGGGTATCTGAGAAGAGTCCTGCTCTGTCTTCATTGTTCCCCAGTCAGGTATTCCTTGTTCATCAGGTATTTATACACATTGATAAGGTTCCCACCCTGAGCCACCTCCTCCAGGATGAGAACCCTCGGCCACTCGTATGTCAGATGCTCCTGTCCGTTAGACGTTGTCGCCTCCCCACGCTGGCCTCGCTTCAGCAGCTCTGAGAGGGCTCCCTGGTACGGGGAGCCAGCACTGGACCCAGCTCTTGGGTTTGAGTGCGAAAACCCATATCTTTGTGTTCCTCCGTGTTCCTCTCCAACGACGAGTCAGTCTCTCAATGGCCATTGAATATTCAATTATTTATAATTAAATGGATTGCTCAAATATTTGATCTTCTAACCCTGGATGGTTTTATAACACAGACACGGTCTCTAGTTATTCCTCATGTAATTTATCAGTCAGTAACATATATTTATATTTAATTATACGGGTGTATATTCTCCTTAATGCATTTTCACAGCCTTTTCCCAACACTAATCCAAGTTCTAGTGAAGTACCTTCATAAACATTGCTCAGAAAAGGAGCAAGCGGGTTTTAATCCTAACCTATTACGAATTCCAGACTTTTAAAAGAATAGTGATAATAATGTAGTGCTGCATTGTATGTAGTATAGAAGTAGTTTGGACTTTCAGTTGCTCGAAAAATTGCCCTTCAGCTTTTCTCAGTTCCACCTCGTTAACATGGTCTCAGTTCCACCTTTGCTGGCCTCCCTGTCCATACAGGAGATAAAATAGAACCGAGGAAATTACACCCTCTCTTTATACATATTTGAGAGAGCTTTTTCTTGTACAGTTCTTGTCAGGAGAATGTCATTTTCCAGAGTCTCAGCGTTGTCAAATATATTTTATTTCAGAGTCTCAGACATTTTTTTTCTTTCTTCCTGTACTTTTTAATTGCTTGTGCTCTCTGTCATGCTCTAACTGTCCCAAGTTTGGGAATGCTATAGGTACTATTCTGCTTCTCCATTACGGGGCAAAAAACCCAACAAACCCAACAGTCGCAAAAAATAAAACAAATGATAGGTATAAATATTAATGTCTTTCTTGAGGATTTGTGGCTGTTGGAATGGAGGACTGTGCCCTGCACATAAGCTAGAACTCCTGCAGTATAAGTTGACACTGAAATTCTTGAGAGGCACTCATTGGTGTTAAAATTATCACCATAGAAGTAAAGTTTCCACATTTATCAATGTAATATGAAAACTTTATCTTTCTTCCTGGGTTCTCTTCCCAAGTTCTGTCTTGCTAAAGACACTTCCTTCACAGATCTGAACATCCCGACTCCACACTTAAAATAACTAGGTTAGAATGTTCACTAACAGTTGCTGCAAAAATTCAGTTTCTTTCTCCTGCATTGGTAACCCTTTGATGTTCCCTGAACAGGAAAGAATCCGCTGTGTAATTATTTCTTGCTTCTTATGTCCTGAAATATTTCTGTATTTCAGGGTTTGAAATGTTTCCCTTCTCTTTCCTGTCTCTACTTAATATATTGTTGTTCAGTTCAGTGGCTCCTTAAATCTGATTTTGTGACTCGAGTTATCGGTTCTGTCAGTTTTATTTCTATGTAGCTCCAGCCAGGTATGTGAAAGCAGCTCTAGCTGTTCCCCTCTCGGTAGGGTCTCTCCAGCACTGATAACGTTCTCTACAGAACTAGTTTAACCCACGCTGTCCACAGCCTGAGTTACAAAGGGGATGCACAGGATCAGGCAATGATTTGCTTCCCTCACTAAGCAGGGTCTGAGCCAAGACCTCCGGTGTGGTGTGTCCATTCTCATCTTTGTCTTTTTATTTGTGGGGTATCATGTGTCATTACAGTAAACATTGAGCTGGTTACTGCAATCTCCATTGAAAAGGCATGTGTGCTAATGGTGGAGTTGGTGATGTTTTCTCTGTGCTGCTGTGTAAAGGTGACCTAGAAATGGTTTCCATGGCAGTAGGATGTGCTGTGTGCCCTGGATGGCAGGGCTGAGAAGAGGCCCCAGCAGAATATTCTGTTTAAAATGCGAGCACATTCAAAAGCAACTTTCAAATGACTCTCAAAACATGATGACATTTTAGGGTGGCTGTGAATCCTTTGGGGGATGAGTCAGTGGTGTCTCTCAGCCCTGGGCAGGACAGATGTTTGTTCATAAGCAGTTTGCAGCTGTACGGACTTCTCCTGCTGTCCCCAGAGCTGATCTCTGCTGGTGAGAGCTGTGGTGCTTGACAAGACAGCAAACAGTGCTGCTGCATGTGCTGGACTAGCACTGGGCATCTGCAATGAATTCTACTTCCAAGATTAGTTTAAAAACAAAAAAGACCCTCCCATTGGTATTGCATATCTTCTATTTTAAAATAACATTTTTTATCTTAATGGTATGTTTAGGTCAAGTTCTCTCACCCTCCAGGTATTTTCTCTTTTTTTTTTCTATTTTTTGCAACGGTCAGAGATAGAAAATCCTTCACAAAATCCTGGACCTTGCCTTTATTAGAGAACTTTTTTCCACTTGTAGTTGTGAAAAAATCAATGGGAAATGATCAGCAAAACTGGAACTATCAAACAATAAAACCCTCTTCAAGTAGAGAAATAATCCCCAACTGTAACAGGACAAACACTCAGCTCTTAGGACCTTTTTCCTTTGCAGTGAGGACGTAAGTGAAACCACTTAAATACTGATAATGTTTCAATATCATCCTACAGACATTACTCCCTGACAAAGATAACTTATCTCATAGTTCTTTGAGGCAGAATCATAAACTAGTCATTTATACTGTACTTTGTGTTGTGCTCACAGGAGTGCTGTTCCTACACACCACCACCCTGGGGAACACAATAGCTCAGCGGGGTTTTGCAGCCTGCCCACTCTCGCCTCGGTAAGGCTGCCTGGCACGCAGAGATCGAGCTGCAGATCACCAGAAATCAGTCTGTAGTGACATACACCCTCTCTAGGAACAGTGCCGCAGGCCTCATCTTGTTCGTATGGAAAGGTGTGTCACTACCTGGTGTGTTAAATTAAATATTTCTTAAGCCTGACATAGGCTGAGCTCACTGAGTAAGGTGTGAGTTCCGGGAAATGCAGCAGCAGCTTTAGGTTAGCTGGCACCGGCTCTTTTGGTAGGACCAGCCCCATGCTGCTTCCAGCCTGGTTACACCCCCAGCTAATTCCGCAGGAATGTCTCTGTTTCTGTGATCCCCACAGAGTGGGACTTGTGTTATTTCCCCTCCACCAGCACATACAGAAGGATTGGCACCTCCCCATTGCAGCAGGCATGGTGTTGTCATGAGAGCTTGTGCTGGTGACAGATCCTGTAACACAGCTGGGTTTTCCAAGCAGCAGTGGATGGAAGGAAGGGACTGGCAGGATCATGGATTCCATCTCCTGGCATCCACGGCACTCAGTCAGTATGACACAGAAAAGCTAACATGAGAAGAGCTAACGTACAAGGTACCTGTGCATCACGACTGGGGGAGCCGATGGATGCTGGAGCGCACTGCTGCTGTCTTTATGTTAGTGGCCTTATGGCAACCAAGGGTTAGTTTCATCAAAGAGACACTACCCGGCTGTGGTACCAGCCTCTTGTCAACTGACAAGGAGCTGCTGTGGAAGTAGTCAAACTTTCATTAACTACACTTTCCAGTGAAGTCTAAACTCAGTAAGGTTCCTTCACAGATTCAAATGGCAAAGGTACCAAGTCTAGATTCTCTGGAGCATGCATTAGTATCACACTGAGTTAATTTGTTTTTATTTCCTGTAGTATTATATAACTTAAAAATAAACAGCCATCTGTATTCTGTGCTCCCAGTTTTGGCAAACATGTAGCTGTTGAAGCAGACCTTTGTCTACTGATTCTGAATCCCTGCTATCCTTTTGTGAGTTTCATTAGACAAAAATAGTTGTACTGGTGGGAGGACAACTGGTCATTAATTGAATTTGATGTCTAACTGGCAACTTGTTCTGTGATGCCAGCTAGGATTTCCAGAATTTCCCCTGAGACTTTTCATTCTTTTTCTTTGTTCTGCTGTTAATGCAATCTGGAAGTGGATAGAGGATGAAGTCTAGGAGCAGACAGTTCTTCAGACAGAGCCTGAAATGGTTACGGTTCAGAAAAATACAAGCATTTTAGGAAATACTGTCATTGAAGAAGCGAGTGTCAGTTCAGAGAGGTTTGCTGTAATGCAGACACCCCACCTCAGTGAAGAAGTGAGCAAGATTTGGCCTTGCTAAGCGGGAGCTCTTCTAAGAACCTGAGCGCCTCAGTCCAGGTGTGGTGTCCAACACTTTCAGCCTTAAGGCTGTGAACTGGAAAAAAGACAAGGCGACAAAATGAAGTTGAGCTCTGTTGGCATGCTGAGGCAAAGTGCCTCTCTGACTCTCCCCAGGATCTCCCCGGCTGTGGAGCAGGCTGGCCTCGAGCAGCACCTTACCACCCGTGGGCAGCCCATGGACACACCGCCGAGGTTACGTACGCATGCGGCTGGAATGGACAGTGCTCTGGGGGCTTGAGGCAAAGATGGGGAATGCTGATGCTGTCCTCTTTCTCTTCAGGGAGGAAGCTGGGCTTAGAAAGGTCTGGTAGCATCCCTAAGGAAATGCACATTCAGTCTGACCAGTTGCCTGCCACAGCTGCAATGCAGGGCCCCCAGACTGCTGCAACAGCCAGTGCTGCGGGAAGTGAGTGAGGGTGGTTCTGCTGGTGTGTTCCAAAGAGCCAGAAAAGTAGAACAGACACCAAACGGGAACTCTGAAAATCCTGGCCTCTTGGAAGTAAAGTGTAATTCAGGAAATAAGGATGGTTCTCAATTGAATTTCACACCAAGAAACACATTCTATAGCTTTTGTATTACGCAGAATTATACGTAAAATTATCAAGTAAATAAAGTAATGTAAATATTAAAGGATTCAGTTCCTTAAACCCATTGGCTGGTAATGCGATGTGTCACCCACATGCTGTGAGTGTTTACTGTCATTCTCTCATACCAAGTAGCTTTATTTTGTGCAGCACTGTTTGAAAGTGTTCCCTTCTTAACAGGAAGATGGAAACAAGGAATGCAATCTAAGCAGCCTTCCATCACTGAAATGTGCCAGGTAGTAGATGAATGGATAGTCTCGTGAAAGGGAGGAGATTTAATTCCAAAAAATTCAGAAAACTTAAACATACTGCTGCCAAGGACTTTTTCTTCCAAAAGTGTGTACAAATGCCACCAGCCTCTTGGAGAAGCTCTGGCTGGAGGCAGCCACACTGATTTGGTGCAAAAGTTCTGTGACTCAGTGTATCATCTGTGACAAGTGGCATTGCCAGCTGGTTCAGAGAGAGCTTCAGTGAAAAGAAACTGGACAATTATTGAATAACTTTATAAATCAGGTGGGCTTTAATTTACTAATAGTTAATACCTCATATAAAGTAAAAGATAATGGGAGGAGGAAACCCTTCTTGAAAAATGTAACTTCTGCGAGAAGTGCGCAGACCCTCAGGTTGTCTCAGCAAGAGCTACGCCACCCAGCAAGTGAGGAGGGCATTGGGGTGAGAAAGTAGTTTGAGAATTAAGTCAGATTGGAAAGCTTGTGTTGTGAAAACACGGTGGACATCGGGGAGGAAGTGTCCCAGCTGCCTTGTTAGAGCCAGTTTGCAGTTTTAATAGAAAATTAATAAATTGAGATGGTGACTGCTAAGAAAGCAAGTTTGATCACAATTTGTGGAGATCTAATGTTGAACTGCTAAGGCTAAGGAAGTGCAAACACATTGCATGAGCAAAGTCTGTAAGAGCTGGATTTTTCAGCTCTTCCTTTCCCTGAGAGCCTGGAAACAAGGTTACTGTGTACCTTTTTCAAGCAGTTAGATGTAACTTTTAATGTAAAATCTAAGACTATTGTCAGGAAAGACTGTTGCGGATTTCTAAGGCATCTCTAGAATTGCAAATACCAAATTCAACAGAGCAGTAAGGAATCTAACTTCAGAGTTAAAAAAGGTGAATAATTGAATCAGACACACAAACACATTTTATACACGAGCCCCTGAAACTTGCACTACTGGCACACACGTGTGTGTGTTTGTCATACCGTCATTTTGTCACTTGTGGGAAGCGCTTTAGCGGCCAGTGATAACATAGGCTGCCTTTCACTTTTGAGCAGAGCTATCATGAAAGCTAGAAACTGTGCCCAGGCAGTGTGTCACTAGGGCCGTAAATCTAAATAGGGCAGGTCAGTGTATTTGGAACAGTTTTTGTTTGGTTAACCAGTTACAGGGCCATCATACAAGGATGGTTAGGCATCCATTGGAGACAGGCACTGCATGGTGTGAGGGCTCATTCACATAAGGGAGGGCTCCGACGTTAGCTGAAGAACTGGCGCTCTTCCCAGATCAGCATACCTTGGTGTCATGGCTGAGTTATTCTGTTACTCTTCTCCACTACTGAGCGCTGTTGAATTGGACAAATCTTATTCAGTCACCATATGTTTGAGTGAAGGAGGGCTGTTGTTCGGCTGCTCGCATGGTTGTAGTTGGCACTGCTGCTCAGCACGAGATGACCAGCGGGTTAATCAGGGACTCATGACTCTGCACCTTCTCCAGAGGTTCGCTTTGCAAGAGTTCACAGGCTGTCAGCTCGTGGTAAAGGGTACCTAGGACTTCAAAGAGGTGGGCTTTTCCTTTTAAAATAAAATTGCAAGCATGATTTGAACAAAGACAGAAAGTTGCAGTTTAACAATCTTAACACAAGCTCTCTTCTTCATAGGTGCCATTTGAGGTAATTAACATAAAATGTCTAAATTTTGAGACCAAATAATGTATTTTTTCCCTATAAAAAGCAGAGTGGAACTGGGCTCAAGGACTGTTTTCTCTACTGGTTTTCTTGCTTCATTCACTGCCCGTTCACTGAGTTCTTGCATACTTGTGTCAACAAAGACTATTTCTAAGACTATCACAATACAGAGTTGCTAATCCAACCATCCACCTAGTCTCATCAAAGAGGGAGATGTTTGACTGCAAAGACTTAAGAAAGCTGCTTTAGTCACATAAGAGCACAGCCAGAAAATTGAAAGCAGAGCAGTATGAGCAATTTATGGCAATGGTGATGCAGAACAGAGATATTTACAAGGTCAATTCACTTGTTGGTGTTATTTTAGGAAGCTGAGCAGTGCTGCCATTGCAGCAAGAGGAACTTTCAGCAACATCACTTGGACTCAGTGTTCCTGTGCAGAATACATAGAAGTACCTTCTGGATGCTTGTGTGCTGTGGGTACTAAGTCTCCTGTGCTCACCAGGAGAACTTCTGGCCTGTGGGTCAGACATGGTTTCCCTCTGTGTTGGTGTCCTGGAGCCAACAAAGGTCTGCCTTTGCCTCTGCTTCTCTGCAGCCATGCTGGAACAGCACAGCCTGGTTCCGGGCTGCCTGCGCCCCGAATTGCTGGACACTCATAACAACAAGGCTTTGAAACTGCCAAAGCCAGAATGGTTTGTATGTCATTCTCCCTAAATCACTGTTAATAACAGTCTCCAAAATTAAACCCTCAGGCCACATCTAGTCTTTTGTAGTGTTGTCTTTGACTACTTTCTGCCTATTAAAAGCACCTTCAAGCCATGTTCTTATGCTTGGTACAGGATGTTCGTTTCTTGGAGGTAGGTACAAATGCTCTGCTGCTAGGAAGAAAGTAATCAAATCTAAACCTCCAGGCTGTGATCTCTGTATGGTTCCTACAAAGGCAGCTCTGGCACATTAGACCATTATCGAGGGAGAAGAGTTTGCAAGTTTAATTTTCATAAGAGGAACACAAAGGCTATTATTAGAGGACTGCAGGTTTGATCTGGTTTCTTTACAGAAATACTCTCTTGTGTATATTTGTTTGTGCAGCAGCAGAGGAATACAACACACAGTGGGATAGCAAACCTGACAAATAGGTGCCTTACGTACTTTCTCATATAAATAAAGCCCTACAGACCTTAGTGAGATACTGAATTGTTCCCCTAAAGCCAAATTCTAATTAAAATTTGGCTAAAAAAAGCCCTGGATGTGTTCCTGGTTTTGATGTGTCACAGACTAGAAAGCATCACTTTCTATAGGTAATCTTCTCACATAGTACTTCTTCCCTCATCTGTCCCCAAGTATTTGAAATATTTTTTTCCTACTCATCTGTTCATTATCTAGCATTTTTCCCAAAATAATACTTTTCATTACTTTATATGTGATTTATGTTCTTACCAGGTTGGGGATCACGGAATGATTCCAAAGTGCCCAGCAAGTTTTTCCCCAAGGCTTGCTTAGATATGTTCTTTAACAAAACAAAATAATGTTATGGCACAAGTATGTCCTTCACCACTTTAAATTTATACAACAAAATCTATGTGCAATGTATTTGCATTTGAAAATTAAAACAAAATGAAACTGAATCCTGGTAACACACGACCTGATATTGGCTTTATTTTCAAGCATTTTGTCTTAGGTATTGCTGAAATAGTAGCGGTTTGTGGAGGGCTCCAGTTCCTTAATAAGGCCATAGAAAGACAAAGAGCAATTATTCAGTGGAAAAAAAGATAATTTTCCAGAGTGTGTGGCTAGATAAATCTACATGGCAAGGAGTGTAAGCAGGGCATGCACAACAAAGGCTTGTTCAGTCCTCTGCTAGGCCTGTATTGAAAGGCGACTGGACAGATTTTGTGGTGTCATCTCAGAAAGTGGCTTCTTGGACCCAGCTGTTCTAGGAATCCTTGGGGACCACTTTAGCTATAAACGAAGTAGAAGAGACTGAATGTGTCATGTGGCACTGTTAGTTATATATTGATAATAAGTAATAAACATTAGCAAAGTGAGAGGATTGAAAAAACTCCTTAGGATTTGGATGGTCTTTTTCAGTGGTAGTTTTATGTTAGCCATCTGCTGGGACATGACATAATGTGTCTGGAAAAATAAAATCTCTTAATTTGCTGCTGAGACACTAATGCATGCTTTCTGGGAGATGGTCTTGCAATCAGTTTAATTAGCACTTAGAGCACCTGTATCTGCAGGGACAGGTTGTCATTAAATCTTCAAGAAGTGAAACTTGATGGAAGCTGTTCTGGAAGAAAGACAATGTATCTGCCAGCAGCCCAGGCAATCCTGGCCTTGCATACTGGTCCAGGTCATCTACCTTCCGCTTGTCTGCCCCAGTGCAGTGTGGGGCATAGTGGAAAGCAGTTCGCAGTGGGCTGGGATTACACATGATCTCTGCAACACAGCGTGAGCTTTTAATAGTCCTAACAGGGCGTACACTTGCCTTTGGACAGTCATTGCTCTGCAGCAGATTCTGTTGTAAATGAGATGTGTGGGATATTTAGAACATGAATGTGAATCTCCTGGGAAAGTGACACCTAATCCCAGTTTCTCATGAATAAGCTTCCCTTTGCCTGAAGTATATCCCATCAGGGATGCAAGGGGTCCTTGCTAAACTCCTCTGGGAATGCCGTAAATTATCTTGTTTGTTGACAGCATCAGTGCCTGTGTTGGTGCTGTGGGAGCTGGCAGCACGCGGTGGCATGTTTCCAGCAAGATGAGCAGTGCGTGCCGTTATCCCTGAGCCGTGGCACACTGTGTGATAGCCTGCCTCCTACGCAGAAACGATTTGCTGACCAGTGAACGACAAGTTGAAGTCCTGACACAAAAGGTTATTGTGCTTGTTGCCAGTCGTTGTCTTTAGTAGTTTAATCCTTCCCTGGATTGTTATTGATGCGTGTGTCAAATTTGTCATCTGAAAGTAGAATTTCCATGTCAAGTCAATAAGTTACCAAATGATGAGCCTTCCCGCGTGTTCCCTAGAGCAATCAGCACTCGCACATGAAGCGATCATCTGAGGAAGCACTCTCATCTCCCGCAGATTTGGGCAGGGCAGAGCTTTGCTGGAATTTGAGGGCAACCCTGAGTCATTATCAAAGAAATTAGCTCCTAGCTGTCCAGCGTGGCCCTGGAATACCCCGTGTTCTGTGGGTTATCCCCTTTGCCCATCCTGTGGCCAGCCCTTACCGTTCCCCTTCCCAAGCAGGAGATTTACATTTACTTTCTGAAGGACTGAGCTGCCCCACGGGCCATGTAATTCTGGGGTGTTATTGCACCAGCCTTTCCAAGTCCATTGGCACAAGAGGGCTCCAGCCCGTTCCCTCACTCCGGTGTTTCTCATGCCACGAGCATGCCCGCTGCCTGGCCTGGGTGCCGCGGCTCCCGCCCCGTGTCTCGGTAACCTCGGCTCCCCCTGGCGCTGCGGGGAGGCGGAGCGCTGCCGCCCGGCTCGGCGCCACGGAGGGCATCGCGGGGGCGGGGGCGGCGATGGCGGTGACCTGAGGAGACGCGGCTGTGAGGGCAGCGCGCGGGCGGGCGGGAAGCGCGAGCGCGTGAGGGCAGCGCGCGGGGGAGGCGCAGGGGTGCGAGGAGCCCGGCGCGGCGCGGAGCCGTCGCTGCTTTTCTCTCCTCCCGCTGCCCCCGGCCAGGCGAGGCTCCGGAGCAGGCAGGATGCACCTCTAATGTTTTACAGAGCATGGGGTGTATTTACCTGAAAACGCAGATCATATTGGCTGTAGCAAGGGAGCAACAGAATGAAAGACTGTCTGAATTCGGAAGACATGGCTGATTGAGAAATGAAGCACAGAAAGACTAGCAGTATTTGGAAGAAGGGACAAAAGGTTTCAATTGAAAGCATTTTAGGCATTAGTTACATGTGATTTTTAAAGATGCAAAGTGAAGTTACCTGCAGAAGCCATCTGTTTGGATACTGTATTGGATAGAAATTGGATTTTTCAGTGCTAACATGTTTTCAGGAAACTGAAAAGTGACCTTGTGACTTGAATTAAACTTTTATTCTAAGATCTGTCTTCAGTCTTTCAAATCAATGATCCAACTTGCAGTATTTCTAAAATGTCCTTTTACCCATTACTCGGTGGTTTCAGTGCCTGGAAAGCAGTTCATGTTCTGAAAATGCTTCTGCCTTCAGGGGGAGATAGAGGAATACCATAAGAACAGTGTTCTCTTGTGGGTTTGGAAATGATGGGTAGATGTTCAGCAGACGCTTAATGGCTTTTCCTAAAGTATAATGCTTCATTGTAAGAACTTCTGACCATTACTGGAAGAATCTGTTATTTCTTAACCAGGAGGATTTGAAGAGTAATTGGGCTGAATATGTAAATATTGGCTATAAGTATTTTTTGAATTTATTTAAACAAAAGCAGAAATACAACATGATTACTGGAAGTGGGTTTTTTCTTTTCCTTGAACGTATGCATAGTTTCCTCAGTGCAGTATTGGAAGTTCTTGGAGTTAAAGCATTTTCATAATTGGGCATTTCTTTAATTCTGTTATTGCTGAATATTGGTATTGTGCCCAGCAGTAGCTGTATATGAGCCCAGGCTGAACAGATGAGTTTTATTTCTCTGTGAAAATGTCGCTATAAGGCATTCAACATGTTGCTTTCACATGGAATGAAAAGTCTATTCTAGATATGAAGACTTAGTTTAAACACAATAAATTTGAAATAAAATACGTAGAAATTCTTGAGTTACAGACAGCAGGAATCCAGTCATGCCAGATCTGAATCGCTTTCTACAAGTCTTTTATTTGTTTTTCCTTCTCCACAACAATTAATCAAGTGTCTGAACTGGTAGAAGAGAAGCTCATTGGTTGAGTTTTTGGTTCTTGAGGGTTTTTTTAATTTATTGAGAAAAATAGCATTAAATGATACAAAAGCCTGGTTAATCCTGAAGGCATATCTAATTGCTTGTAAAGGATTGAATTATTATTGTTGTTATTGATAATGATGTTATTATTAGTCTCAAGGTTTGGAGTCCCTTTAGATGAAGTTTTGTTTTTAGTTTTTTGCATGTTAGGTGTTGGTTAAGAAGCGAAGTAATTAATGGGGGCAGAAGGTATCACATTGGGTGTTACTCCTGTGTCAGCTGTGGATGGCTGTTTGGAATGGAGCCTATATGTAAGCAGCTCAGCACTCCCAGGTGGATATTCACAATTTTGCAAGCATACAAGAATGGGAAGCGAAGAGCAAAGCTAACGTGAAGGTAAATCTCAGTTTATTCAGAAAAACATACGTAGGTGACTTGGCTGCTGTTGTAGGGAGGAGGCAGGAAATGAGATATTGCCAGTAAAGTATCATTTGATGGGAAAAAGGAGTACTGGTATCCAGTGACTGCAGTGGTGTTAATCTAAATGAGTTCAGACCAGACTTTTTTTTTTTTTTTTTTTCCTAACTGGTGAGGGTTGTTAAACTCACCTGCAGTTGTAAGGCCATAGAGTTATAGTGTTGGAATATAATCTAGTTTAATCTAGGCATTCTCTATGCTGCATACCGTGAGCAACCATATTTAACTATCATATTTCCTCAAATCATTGCTGCATACCCCCTGTGACTGTAGACATGTTTTCTTTCACTAGCTGAGACAGATCACAGTTACTGAATTTTGTGTGGTATCTGTTTGCTTTGGCTGTGTTCCTGTTCTGCAAATCAGACAGCAATGTTTCATAGGTAAAGATGCATAGCTCCTCTTGTCCTAGTCTAACACATTTATGTAGCACCCTGACTGCAGTGTCCACCTTACCGATTTATGAATTTTCAGCTTCCCATTCCTTAAATGATCTTGTTGAGATTCTTAGACTTTTATTAATAAAAGTGATGTATGAATTTGTTTTTATCCCTATCCCAAACCTAATTTTTCTTCTTTTTCTGCTTCTGTTAATATACTAGTACATCTTCAGGGTCCCTTTGCAATATTTCTACTTACAGAAATAGGGCTTTCTTTGCATTTCGTGCCATTAGAACCACCTTACTGTGTATCACTTTTTTCCCCCCATTGCTTCAAATTTTACTGACAAATCTCTTTCTTGACTTGCTTCCTAACTCCTGCTATTTCTCTCTGTAGCTGCGTTTTGTTTAGATGTCAAGCTTTATAGAGAACACTATATAAAAAGATACTACATAGAGTTGAGCACAAGGACTGGCAGAGAAGGATGTTGTCTCAGCATTTTCTGTTCCTGTGGCAATGCTGCTCTCCCTGTAAGAAAGCAAGGGAGGCTTTGTGCTTCTGTTTCTGTGATCTTCCTTGTGTTTGTGACAGCTGATGCCAATTTAGTGTCTCCCTATAATCTGGACTCACTGAGTGAGTACACCTGATTGTCTACAAAATAGGTCTTAAAGAAAATGCAAGTCACACCATTTCCAGATTAGCCACCTGACCTCTCTCTTTTTTTCTTTTTTTTCTTTTCTTTTTTCTTTTTTCTTTTTTTTTTTTTTGTAACAGAAGTAGTTTTGGTGGTGCTCGGTCATTCAGAGGTGTATGCATTGTTGCCTGAATGACACCTGGCACTATTTTGTCCCTTACACAGCTGCTTGCCATCTGTGCCTAAGTGGAAAAGTTTTAAATGGGAGCTGAAGGCTAGGGCTGCTGGATTTATTTCAGCAGTGCTTCAGACTAAAGCACAGGAATTGCATTAGTGTAGTCACCAGTTGTTCTGACAACCTGTACCTTGGAGCTGGCACAGTTGAACTGCTCATCGTTACCTGAAAAATGACTTTAACATGGTCTGGTTCTCAATGCGTTCCATTAAGTGCTCATTTCCTCACAGGCAAAGTGTCGGATTCAGCATGTGTCCACCGTGTCTCAGAGCATGTTTGAAGGCAATTCCTTGGTGGAAGAGCTTCATCCTTGACTTGTGATGGTGAAGTCAGACTTTCTGCTGTTCACAATGGATGAGTACCCCTCTGAGCAGGAAAATGTGAGCTTCCCATGCAGCAGCAGAGCAGCTCAAGGAGATGGGAGAGCATGTGGTAAGTGAAACAAATGTTCTTGGTCCACAGTGTTCCCAAGTAAGATTTTTCAAGCTGCCTCAGTCAGAGCTAGAGAAATGATGTTATGTGGTTTGGTTACTTTAACCCTCTGCTGGCACCTGTTGCAGATAAACATAACTTTTATGCCCTGCTGATTTCTGAGGCAAATGCAAGTGAGAACAATGTCTCTCTCATCTCATTTTCCTGTCCTGTTGATAGCTGTGTATTGCCTATAATCATAGGCCCTTTCTCGGCCCTTATAGCCCTTTCCGTGTTTTCTTTTTTCTTTTTTCGCCCCTATGGGCTTAACCAGGCCCTGTAATCCTGCCAGGCCATTATGGACTTTAGCGGCCCCTATGAGCTTAAATACAGACCCCTATAGCCCTGCCCACTGCCCAGGTCCCTATAGCCCTGCACAGGCCCCTATGGCCCTTCAGATGTTGCTATCAGAGGGTGATCTTTAACTTAAATAATTCCCAACTAATCATAAAATACCTCTGAGGAATTATTTAGCTTCTCATTCACAGACCTTTAACTAGTCTCTCTTAGAGACCTATTTGGAGCGAATGTAACAGCTGTGTGCATAGGTACATTGCCCTAAGTATAGTTACACAAACTAAACTATACTATATTTTAAAAGTGTATGACGTGGTTTTTGATGAAAATGAGGTATGGCTTTTATTTTTGTACTCTTTTACCCAATCTGTCAGCGTTCAGGGAACTCAGAATGGTTTTAGTTTTAGCTTATCTCCTGTAAGAGTTTGGAAGGTGTGCATATTTTGATTTATTTATGACTTTTCATTTAAGGTTCAGATCAAATATGTTTTCACACAGGAAAACTTTGGTTGGTGGTGTAAGAAATCATATGAATGAACTTTCTGTGATCAATTCAGATTTTAAATTGCTTAATCTCAGGCTTTAAATAGATTGATCTGTAAAGCATTAAATATAAATTTTTAAACGTATGCATTTTTAGTAGCTATAAGAAAGATGACTAAATATCCTGGGTTTATACTGAAATAAGTTTGTAGTTAAAGAGGCTCTATACTACTGGTTACAGTTCTGTGAGGTTTCCTGTTATTGGCTGATGATTTTCAGTTTCTTGCCAAAATCTATATCCTCTAGAAAAAATTTTGCTGATGGCAGTGTGTTTACTTGCAGAATCTTTCCATCTTTATGCACATTGTGTATAAACAGGCAAATGTTGCAATGGTACTGTCACATGTAGCAGACAGTAGCAGAGTGATGCTGTGCTGTCATGCACGCTCTTCCTGTGATGATTACAAGCTTTATTGAGACAACACAAACCTTTGTGCAGGCGTAGTGAAATTACAGAACAGAAATGTGCCTTTTATTGTCCACACTGTCCTATTCCAAAGAGCAACGTCTGTAAGCTCAGACTGGGGGAAATTGTTTTCTAGAAACTAGCTACTTGTACTACAGGTCTTTACTGTTCATTTGTCTACCGCTTTCTTGTTACTCCGCTTTTTAAAATCTGCAATCAGATTAGAAAAATGTATTTCCTGGGTGATATGTTGGTCTTCCTGACACTTTCGATTCTCAAAGATTTAGATGCAAAGATGTTGCATTGCATATTGCTTTCTTGTGCCATTTAGGTTGAATTTCTCACAATCCAAATGTTTCTTAGGCTGGTCTTTTAGGTTTCAGGTAAGCAAAAATAACAGAAGTAAATGCATTTTTAAAATTGTCTGGACCACTGACTTTTTTTTGTTAACTTTGAATTGTCTAATTCTTCTATATAAAACTTTGCCAATAATTGTGACTCTCTGTTTATGCTAGGCAAGCTGGCAGTAACAACCAAGAATGGGGTCAGGAAGATTTTTCCCCTTTGCACTCTTAGTGCTTTCCCTGACAAGGACACTAGCACGGGGGTGGTGGCTTTGGTATGTAAGAAAGAGCAGAGGAGCCTTTTAGGCCTGAAGGAGTAGTCCTAAATAAATCTGGAGGAAAAACTCCCTCTTTCTTACCATCTCTCTCCTTTAAACTTTGCTCCTGTCCTGTGTCTTCTCATGTGTGATCCTGTATGCTCTGAGTTGTGCAAGTGCTTGTGCTGATATGAGCTGGATTTATGAAATGAGGTGTGTTTAAAATGTCTCATACCTCTCTTATTTTTGGAGAGAAGTTTAAAAATTAGATCAGTGTGTAAACCTAAGCTGCATCTTTCAGAGGATGGCAAAATGCAGCACTGTGAGAGGAGCAAGCGGGTAGAGAGACCTTTCAGTCAGGTTTTACTGCTGAGGGAAATGCAATTGAATTACACCTTTAACAGTGGGTAAAGTGAGAATGAGAACTACAGCAACAGCAGACTTGAACATGGAGAAAGGAGACAGGATTGGGGTAGAGACAAAGGGACAGCAGATGAAATATGCAGCAAAAAGTGCTTCAGGGCCAAACACACTCCATGATAAAATTTGGGATGCCATCCAAGTTCTTGAAGGCTTCCCATTACTCTCCTATCAGCAGATGTTTGTGAAAACCATCCACAAATTAGTTTCTTCTCCCTCCTCCACTTCAGGTCCACATGGAGGACAATAATTTACTGTGCTGTCAGTTGCTCAGTTAACTCAGACCAGACATCTATGCAGAGAATGTGGAGAATCTGACCCTGTTGGTGGAAAACACCGATGTCGTGATGATGCTACCTGATACAAGTTCTCATGTTTTAAGTGTATTTGATTTTTTAGGGTTCTCAACTTACAAGATGTCAGGAGGCTGCCTTAACCCCTGGAGCACATGCATTACAATAGAGTTATTATTTGTAAAATTGTGGTCTGTTTTTCCTGTGTGATCTTTGCCTCATTTGAGGCAGGGGATGAATGATTTCTGTGGATGGACAACCACTCTACAGAGAAGGAAACTTCTGCCGGGAGGTTCTTTTCTCATCTGCCACAGAAGTTACAAGTAGCAAGTCAGGTGAGACAGACAGGAGCAGAACTGACAGTGTCCTTGTTAAACAACTAAATGCTCCTTAAAAGAACAAGATTCTATTCCTGCCTGCACCAGAGACCCTGCATAATACCAGGCAAGTTACTTTAGTTATTTGGGCATGGGATTTGAGACCATGGGGCATGAGAACTGCAGCTGAAGCATGGTATCGTGGAAGTTAGGATTTGTGTGGTTTGCTCTGAAATGCTAGGTACTGGAAACATTTAGATAGTCAGAGTGGGCACCTAAAATCAGCAGAAAATTTTGAATGTAATCTTTCTAGTCTGGTATATATTATACTGTGGTGAAGAGTATACAAAAAAACATAATCATTCATTTTCAGTGTAACGGTTAAGGCCACATTTACAGTTACGATAAATACCAGTGCACTAAGCAAGGCCCACCTTAAGTACGAAACAGGTGCTCTTATGCACAGATATACACACTCATATGTACATAAATTTTGTACAAATAAGTGACTAAGGAAGCTGAATTAAAACTGCATGGGCA
Source organism: Syrrhaptes paradoxus (assembly GCA_013400615.1). Taxonomy (NCBI): domain Eukaryota; kingdom Metazoa; phylum Chordata; class Aves; order Pterocliformes; family Pteroclidae; genus Syrrhaptes; species Syrrhaptes paradoxus. The sequence continues at coordinate 6,041 of VZTO01023653.1, read as the reverse complement.
GGTTTCATTCTACGACTTAAAGAATACATTCCTTTAATCTCTGAAACACAGCTCAAGATCTGAGAGTCTCACTGGTGTTTTCCTTAACCGTTTTTGGCCTTGAAACTTTAGTTTGCAGTTATTAATGAACTATTAGTCATTTGGGCTGCTCCACAGAAGATAACATTTGATAATTAGGCTAAACAAATGATGTAATTTATAGTGCTTTTATAAATCCTGTACCTAGCAAGGGATTTTACTGATGGCAGTAGTTCTTGAGCGTATCCTTTATGAACCAGACTGCCTTTTGCTCTGTGTGGGGTATTTTATAGTTAATAGTCACTGCACTATCCAGGAGAAACATACATCACTTTGGATTATGTCATTCAGATATTCCTGCCCCTTAATGAATTCTTTTGTGACAAAATAAAGGAAATTGTTTCCAGATGTTGTTCCACTGGAATAAAGAATGCTATTGCCACACCCTGCTAGCTAGAAATTTGGATATTTGCACTGGAAGTCTAGAGTTTGGATGCACACAACGCAGACCTGAATAAAGCTAGAAAAAAATAAGTATCACTTGTTCTTTGTTGACCTATTAGCACAAAAGCTAACGCTTGCACAAGATTTCTTGGAAGTCCGAATTAAAAACCTGGATTCAGCTTTCCTCCTAGTCCTCCTCCTTACTCCCTCTTCTAATCTGTTACACAGCTCTGCTCTTGAGTTTCCCTTCCCACCATATTGGAACAACTATTTTAATTTAGTATAACTGAAGTTTGTGTTAAGCTGGCAATGTCAGAATTACTCCAAAAGCCCACAAGGCTCAACAGTGGGTGCTAGACCCTCAATAATGCTGAGCAGCACAGCAGTCTGTGTCTGCAGAGGTGATGCTGAGGGGTGGCTGGAGGACCAGAAGGGCTTTATTCAATACTGTACTGACCCACTGTTGCTTTAATAACAGCATGGCCCTGGTACACCAATGGGGATAAAACTTTTCAGCCCAGAGACCAAATAGCCCTTGGTGGACCCTCCTAACAGGCTGTGTGGGTGCAGCGGTAATTCAGAGCACCTGGCTGTGTGCAGGTGAGTTAGGAAGACTTCTGCCATTTCGGCTGTATTCCATAACAGCTCTTTCCCGGCTCCAAGAGAAGAGAGGGTTAATGGTTTTGCCAGTGCCTGGATCCAGCCTGCTGGCCACCACTTCAGCACTTGGCGCTGCACCAGGCTGCTTGCCACAAGATATTCTGCTTCTTGTGGGTGCCCCTCCTCAGGTCAACATCCTCCAGCCCCATGCTAGGACAGGCTGTAGATCCTTCTGCCTGGAGTTTGCTGTAGATTCTGTAGTGGCAATACATTACAAGTCCATTTCAGACAAGCAATGCAAACAATTTACTTCTGCAGCTTATCAGGAAGTGTGGGTCTGAAGTGAGGCTGAATCTCATGAGAACAAGTTCTCACTCAAGACTCTGCTTTTGTCAAGAAAGGTTGGAGCAGATGATCCTTGAGGTCCCTTCCAACCTGGTATTCTGTGATTTCCAGCCCTCTGTGCTTCCAGCCCTCTTTCCAGCCCTCAGGCGGACAGTTCCATTAGCAAAACCTCTCTCTGGACATTTCTTGAGATCTCTTTTTAGCTCAGCCCATCTGAATGGCAACAAAGGCACGTGCAAACGCACACCTCCCCCTTGTAACTACAGATGCATGAGTTGTGTATATGTATTCGCCAAAGTCTATTTGTCCTTCCTGATCTCCAAACTTTTATTTTTGGAATTCTCTCTCTCCTGGTATTCTGGCTTGTATTTTACAGAGGGATGCTTGGAAGCCTACAAAGAAGCCAACCAATAAATAAAATACCATTAAATTCTAAAGCACAGATAGCTATAACCAAGATACTTGATGTAAGGCATTTAAGCCAGACAAAGAAGAGCAGCAGAGCTGTGGTCCTGTAGATAATTTCCTTCTGTCATTAGTTGTATAACAAATCAACCCCCTCATGTATTCCTTCACGTGGATGTGTGCTATTTAATCCTGAGGAATCCTTCTGTTATCTCCTGCATGCTAGGGTGTATGTCAGTAAAGACCGAATCCCTGGTGATCCTTTTGATGTGACGTAGATAAAGTGTTCTTCCCAAACAGAGTCAGGGAGCACTTATCAGCAGGGTGGAGATCCTGCTGAGTTCAACTGTTAGAGCTTAATTAAGTCGGGCAAAACACTGTTTTTCAGTTCTCTGTTTAATGTATGTGCAACTGCAGTTATCACCAAACCTGGCATAAACTCTGAAAGTACCTATCTACTAGCATGTAAATTCCTTCAGGACGTATTTCAGAACTTCACAGGTTTAGAGCCTTCTGGATCTGGACTGACAGAAAAGGAAGGTGGCTCACTGAACAGCAATGCCGTGCCTTAAGCTGGCTGCGAGTTATTTCTGACCAGCTCTTACTAAGCATTTGGGAAAATATGACATTAACAGATGTTAACAGGAGGGGCTGCAATCATTGATTTAGCATCCAAGTCAAAGGCTTCTTAAGCTCTCCCAGGACAATCGAATAAAGGTCTGTCGAGTCATTTGGTCCCTGCAAGTTCCCAAGTGCTCCACCTACGAGAGCTGTCCTGGGTTTACTCCTGAGCCCAGGAGCTCAGAGTGCAAATGCGTGGTTACTGTGAGACCCGAGCCCAAGTGTCAGTGCCAGAGACTGTCTGCTGTGAACGAGGGGAAGTTGCAGCTTACGTGTTCCTCAGATCCTGTATCAGGAAACAAGAGTAACAATTACCTCATACTGTTGTGGTTTTTGTTTCACTGATGTTTGTAAAAACATCCTTAGGTCCTTAGAGAGTGCTATTTTTCTATTAGATACTGTGTAATTCTGCATGTGCCTTCATATTTGGACTCTGTGCCTGCTGTTCTGATGCTTTTTTGAAATAGTGTTGAGTTTCCTGAAAGTAGCCTGTCCTTTGCTTTCTTGAAGCCTTTATTCTGGTAGTTGATTTGCAAAAAATAACACTGTCTTTACAGTAATCCCAAATTAATTCCTTTTGATGTGACGTATTCACAGGATATTTGGCAGTTCATAGAGATCAGAAAAGATTGCCTAGTATTCCTGCATTTATTAGGGTCCTAGGTGTATTTTGACAGCAAATAAAGCAAGTTTTATTTAGTCTTTTATTGGTTATGTAGTTGAATAAGAAACATTATTTGGAGGTCAAAAAGCCCATAACAGAAATGTAACATGTAGCTGCTCTCTGCAGGCAAGACCTGCTTTCTGGCACTGCATGTTTAGCACTCTGCCTCATCTGCTTTCTCTGTTTTTTTTCAGTATTTTTTCTCCATAATTTCAGTATTACCATTTTTAAATAAGCTGCACTTGGATCAAGTTAATTATGTTTTGTGCAAGTTCATTTAGCGGCTTTCCTCAAGCTTTTGCTTTATAAGCCATTTTTCAGTTCTGTAATAAGGTTATACTGCACTAATTTCCATGTTCAATAACAGAAAATTGAGATTCAGATGGGGCTGAGGCAATCTTTAGTATTACCCTGGAAAAAGCACCCTCTTCTGTCCGTTAGAATCGCCTGGAATTTGCAGGACGGCTATATTGATCATTGAAATTTTGTAGAAAGTCAGTATTAATACATATATTATGAAAAGAAAAGGCGTGACTAACTGGTTTCTCTCTCTCTCTGAAAAATTAGATGCCATAAATGTAGGACATAGGTTAATGTATGACTATATATAAAAACTCCAAGTTTTACAGATGACTAAACAAAATATGGTATTTCAAGGTACTGTAAGCCAGAACAGTTGAGAAATGAGACCCTGGGGATAAGCATATATTGAAAGACATTTAAGAAGTTTAGTCTGGGCACACAGCAGGCCAGCAGAGTCATGAACATGTAATCATGGTTGTATTGGCATTACCTGAATCCCTGGCAGTGGTCAGTGCCACTTGATACTAATGGATTATTGGCCAGATCTTTATGGTTTCTCATTTCTTGAGATGTTATTGCACTACTAAGGCCAGTTTTCTGATACCCTCTTCACATGCATTTATTTTTTATATAAAGTGTCAGTGTGTTTTTAGACCACAGGGCTGTTGGCGTAGGATATAAATGTTGTAACTTGCTGTAAGTGTCTATTGTGTCAGTGTAAGGGAATCATGACCTAACCTGTTTGAAATTAGCACGTATTACTGGGATAAAAACAAGATCGTTAATGGTCACTATTAGAAAGAGCAAAACCTAGTGTGGTTGTAATTTATCCAGTAGTGATATTGTACAGCTGGGGTAATGTTCTAAAATTGCACATACGTAGACCCTTCAGAGCCACCCAGGGTGAGGTGTCTTCCCATTAATTAGGACAATGGTACAATGAAAGCCTGACAGAAGCCCTTGCAGAGAACTATAATGAAAGTGATCACGGGACTTATTTTTGCAGGATGAAGGAGGGGGTAGATTTTATTAGTAACTTAAAATAACTCTCACTCTTCCCCCCACCCCAACGCCTATTTTTTTTCAACTACATTTTAACTGAACAAACAGAAAATTATTGAGCAAGTAGTTACTGCTCTGGAAATTGCATACAGATTATTTAACAAGGGTATGAAAAATGGAAATGAAACCACCTTCTATCCTTTAACAATGCCTGTGGCTCAGTTTCTCTTTGAAATTCTCAGCCATGCAGCAAAACTGCAGTACTTGGGCAGTAAATTCCATCCAGATTCTGTGGAGCCTAGCAGGCTGTCAGAAACCAGACAGACACTAAATTATGTTGAAGTACATTAAGTACATTTTCTACTTTTGTTTTGGATTTTTTAGCTCCACAGTCTAGAAACTTAGACGTCTAAAGCAAATCAGAGCTACCTTAAAGGTAATTGAAGTGATGTAAAAACCAGTTCTGAGAGTGATTCTGTTTCAACTGCTCTATATTTAAGGTATTACAGAACTTACTAACATTAGGTTATTAAAAAATTTGTTACTAGGAAAATTCCTTACAGGAAGGTTGAGTAACTAGGATTCATGTTTTCCCAATCAACATCACCCAAAATTATTCTAACAAAAGGCTTTGGCTCCTCGCTTCTCTCTGCACCCCATACCCCCCCTCCACTCCCCCTTTTTTTTTTTAAGACAATGCATCTGAGCTGGATGCGGGTTGTTTGGGGGCTCATGGTTACCTCTGGACACAGTGCTGCTCAAACCCTACACAGTCCTTACCCTCAACAGGAGCCCCACAGTGGGTGAAGATGGTTGTTGTGGGCCATCTTACAGGTATTTAGAAACAGATACTTCCTTTTGCTTGCATAGAGCTTCCTCAATAGATTTCCACAGGAAAAGAGGGAAATCTGTATGAAAAACAGGAAGCAGTTCTCGGAAGTGCTCTGTAACATAGCACTAGGAGGAAGACTTAAAATAAATGCAGTTGTTTGAAATGGTAGGTGATACCAGTTGTATTATCCTACTGTAAAAACAGTGATTAAGTTTAACATCATAGGGCTACAGTAGAAATAAAAACTGCAGTTATTTATAAAAATATAGTTAGCCTTTCATTTTAGTTCACAGTAGGTGACCAATATTTAAACTTCTGTGACCAGGTTTTTACACCATATTTTCTATTTCCACTTTATTGCCCTGGACAACTCTTTTGGAAAATTTCTCATCTGCCTCAGCCTTGGATGAGATCCCAGACTTTCTAGTGCTGATCCATTCCTCTTTCTTCCAATATGAGACTGAACCTTTTCCCTTGGCTTTTTTTCATTCTACAATACAGTTTCAAATATGGAGATGTATGTATTAGAAGAAGGAAGACAGGTTAGGATAAAATTTGCAAAATCTGACACTCAGAAATACTTATTAATGAAAACCTTCTAGAAGTTTCACACTGAAGTTCCTTCCTGATCCATCTTTATACCCCCATGAAACCATAAATGTCATGAAGAAGTTGTTCTAAGTTTTACTGCAACAGCTGAAAAGGGAGGAGGAGGTTTGTAACTCTCTACCTTCAAAGCAAGTATAGTCACACTTGGGAAATGTTCTGTTTGACTGCTGGCTGCCTTAGGAAGCTTATCTGGGTGTG